>PNEQ01034220.1:0-34789 GCA_003012365.1 Medauroidea extradentata
CTCCAGTGAGTGAGCATTTGAACATTTGACGATGTAGCGCGGGAGTCCGTGAGCGTTTATATGCATGTCCGCCATTGGTTCAGAGTCCGCAAGGTCACGTTTATTAAACAATGACCCGATCGAAATAGTTTCCAACATGTACATGAGTTAGAAATCCAACCTCTCCTCAGTTGAATCCGCGAAATTTCCGGGGCTCTAACCATCATCTATAGTCATGGTTAAATACGGCCCAGACTTTGTGGCGACAGTATTTTTGCATAATTTTTTTTTCAGTGTCTCACGTGCACATTGGCAGTTCTGCTTCATAGTTATTGGCAGCTTTGTTCAGACACGTCTCTCACTTGACTCCACCAATAAAAACGAGGATCTTATGACACCATGTGTCAGTTATTTTCAAATAGAACACCAAGACACGTGAGGGTAAAATATTCAATCTCTGAACATGAAGCAGATCTGCAGATGTGCACAAAAGGCATTGCAACCAAATGGAGCAAACATATTTTCACCACAAAATCGTTTTCCTTAAGCTCTAGTGATGCGTGCATTACATATTTCGATGTGAGCTGCACTTTTTCCCAGCTATCACGTAACTTGCTTGTTGCTCAGGGATACAAGTATCACTCAGTCAATCCTTCCCTGCGTAGTACTTTAGTCTGTGTATCTCCTTTGTGTTGTCTTGTACTTACATTCATTCCACTGCTCATTTATGCTATCTTCGGTGTTATAGTCCAATTTTGTCTCTATTTTTTTACAGACTGGTGTGGTTTTTTGTATGCGCCTATATTTTATTGAATTTGTGAAATTTATCTGGATACACCAACTTGATTACTTTGCAGAATTGTGTGCATGTTATGTATTTGTTGACAAAAATAAAAAATTCTGATTTTAATCTTTTTTGATTTTGAATTGATTTCGATTTAGCAACCTTACACTAAAAATGTTATTTAGTAACTAGGTCTGTATGCGTAACATTACCGATGCGAAGATCTTCGTCAATATATTTGCCGGTTAACAATGAAAAAAAAAAATTGAATGTTTATTTGTAAACTAGGTACTAACATTTTTGTAGAAACTATATGTGAAATATTGAAATTGATATGAATTTCAGTATATTATCCAATTTTTTTTTTCGCTGCAAAACTGCTTGTACTATAAACTAGAAAGCGAGATGGTTTAGCTCAAATGTATTTTGAGTCTACGATAGTAATTATTCAGGTAGTTATCAGAATAATGCAAACGATTTGTGTAGTTCACATTTCCAATAACTTTTCGATCGGTTCTAGTAATAATGTAATTGCAGAGCTAACTTTGCGACTTTTTTGTAACCACGTATAATTTTCCATTACGGACGTGTGGTTGCTAAAAATTGTATGGCAGTATGTTATTTGAGTATATGCTAAAAAGTATAATGCGTTAAAATGTTTGAATTGCATAATAACTTAAGTAACCGTTAACAATATTTTCATTTGAAATGTGTCTCGAGATGTTTAATGTAGGCTAACATTATCTAAGCTCTGTGAACATAAATATATCCGTGGCTCAGATGGTTAAGGTACTGTTTAAGATTGTATCATAAGAGTCGTCTGATAGATTCCAACATCCGCAGAGTAATTGCCTGTTTATGAAGTTTGTGTTCCGTACAAAAAAACACGATATCACTGTTACGAAAATAAATATATACTAAAAGTCAAAACTGGTGGCTTACGGACAACACTAGCTACTTCTAACAGACGACAGAAACAGAACTGTACGACCACACTTAAAAAAAAAAAATAATCTTTGATGTTAGTAGATTTGGCACACTTGGAGAGGGCACAGTTTAAATTAAGGAAACAATACAATAACGTTGGGTGAACTATTTTCGTACATTTGTTTACTCGATGGTGGCGACATTTTCATTTTCATTTCATTTTTCATTTATTTAGCCTTCTTTTGATCCCATTTATTGTCAAATATACAAGGGATATTGAAATAGTCATAGTACAGTTTAAAATCACAATAATTGCATATTACAACATTTGCACTTTACATCAGTAATTTTTACTCATGAATATTAAATTTTGATTTAGAATTTACATTTCAATCACATTTCAATCACATAAAATACATACTAAATCCACATAGCAAATGTCCTACATTTAAACAATATAAATATACAAGTTTGTGATGAATTTGAATCACATATTATTTATATCCATGTAATCTATAAAATCCTTCACACTATAGAAGGCATTTTTAACTAAAATTGATTTGATATGTTTATTAAATTGATAGGTACTTATATTATGTAACGAATTTGGCAACTTATTATATAGTTTAACACCCATATGTATGACACTCTTTTCATATAATTTAGTTGTATGGTAATTTACTCTGTAACTATTTCTTTGTCTAGTGTTATACAAATGCACATCACTGTTTATTTTGAAGGGCTTATTGATGTGTATAAATCTTTACAAATCTAGGATATATAATGATGGAAAAGTTAAGATACATTCTGTTATAAATAACTGTTTAAAACTAGAGCGATGATGAGAATTGCATATGATTCTAAGGGCACGCTTTTGACAAATGAAAATACTCTTAGCATAAGTATATGATCCCCAGAAAATAAGACCATATCTTATTACTGATTCAATAAATGAGAAATATATTCCATTTTTAAAGTTTTGTGATTTAAGATGTCTTTTAATATGCGCAATGCAAAGCAACTTGATGCTATTTTCTTTCTAGTTGCATTTATATGAGTTTTCCAGTCTAGATTATTGTCCAATTGAACAACGAGAAATTTGGTATGATTTACTCTTTCTATAATTGTATTACCAATCTGAATGCTGAGTGGAACAATTTCATTTAAATTTTTCCTTAATTCGAAACACAAAAAATTTGTTTTTGTAAAATTTAATAACAGTCCATTGTCAGTAAACCATGAATAAATTTTTCCAACAGCCACATTTGTTTCGTACTGGAGATTTTTCTGGGTTTTACCTTTATTATTAAACTGGTGTCATCTGCAAAAAGTGTGAATTGAGAGCTAGGATTATCTTCCAGACAATTAGGTAGATCGTTTATATAAATTAAAAAAAGGATTGGTCCCAGTATAGAGCCCTGTGGAACACATTTTTGTATATCACAAAGTTTAGATGTAGCCTTACCAACATTGTTGCTAATTTCGACAAATTGTTTTCGTTTCATCGGATAAGATCTAAACATACAATAACTGACAAAGGGATTATAAGATCGAATAAAGTGTGCTGCATTGAAGCGTTACGTTATTAGTAAACATAAGCACGTTAGTGTTATTTTTATCTCAACTGTAAAATGTAGATCAACGTATATGTATACGTGTATATATAAATTTATTTTTTCTTTTAACAAATTTATGTAATACTCTAGTCGCAAATAAAAACGTTTGTGAAGTCTATGGTTAACAAATTGTATTACATGCAAACAAATAACAGTTTACGAACTACTAACTTTACGAGTTTTTATTTTTGACTTTGCGACTTGAGTAGTTCATGAAAAATTTCAAAAAATATGAAACATAAATTTCCTGCCTTTCCAAACAATTTAAATTCAAATTAGCCGCCACGTCCGCACCGTATTGTTAAGTTCAGCGGCCAGCCTCTAGCTGTGCTGCAATCGCAGGGCTTACTCGGTCAAAGATAAAGATATTAATATGATGTAGAGGTAACTTTCAGCCCCGACCATGTCTAAACTTACCAACGTAAAGCGCATAATTTTAATGTTTGCTTTTCTCCCTCAGGGTGTCTGACAGGCAAGGGTTTATTTATTCTCCTCGAGACATGTATATGTGAGGATCTGACCTTTCACGCAGTTCGTGCGGCATACGAATGTCCATTCCTAAACGGAGTCCGTGACTTTTTGCTCGACATTTCCTGCGGTAAGAATACTTCTGTGTGGAAAGGTCAGCTACGCGGGAGTTTCCAGTTCTCTTGGTTAGAAAACAAACTTGCAGCTTGAGCGGTGAAGTCTGCTGCGTACGGCATACCACGCTTAAGTTTCACACAGACCTATCGAAGATTTCTTTGGTGGTAAATTTGCCAATGTGACAACCATACAGTAAACATCCTTGCGCTGAAAAAATATAAGTCAAGTTACCTGGTGTACGTAACGTAATATTCATAGTACACTTAGTTTTTTTTTTGTACTTTTACAAGAAAAAATATTAACGCTTATTTTATTAATATTAAACTCCATTTATGTTAATATTAATTTTATTACCGTAAAATTAAGAGGTCGTAAATACTTCATAACTATTGTAAATAATTTACGACAAACCCGTAATTTTAATTAACTACCGTAAATCGGGGTTACTTTGACCTTGTAGGGTTCCTTTGACCACTCAGAATTTTGGATTTTATGTCGTTTAGTGACGAAAGTTTCAAACAGTAACTATAACTATCAAAGGCAGTTATTAAAGTAATCTCCTCAGAATATCTATTTATTTACCAGAAAACTCAAAAGCTAATGTTTTGAGTGGTCAAAGTAACCCCGAAAATGGACAATGTAACCCCGGTTTGTGGTACAAAGTTTTGGTAAGAATGTTTACAAAGAAAATCTCTGTACCTTAAAAAAATACTAATACAAAGAAATTCCTTGTAAATTTAAATCGTTTTTATAGTAAATTAATTAATCTATGCGGTACATTTTGTCTTAGTCAGTACGTGAATTAAAAATACTACCATTCTGTACAGTAATATTTACATACACAGCAAAAATATTCGGGAATTTTTTTTCATACGCCATGCGCAGAAATTTTTACGACACTTCACTGGAAGGTTTGAAACTATATGTGATGCCATAATAAAAATGCACAAAAGTAGCGTGAGTTAAGGATATAGCATGTAAACAACTTCAATCGTTCCGAGGTTAGCGTTTTACAAAATAACGAACCATTATTTCGTAAAATATTAATTTGCATGATTTTGGATTAATTTCGTAACGAAATTGGTGATATTTTGTGTGTAAAAATCTGAAAAACTGTACTTTTATTTCTACCAAAAATTTTTTTTAGAAATTATGATATATTTTAGCCACACTCTGTAGGTATTCTTATAAGTGAAAATTATGTTAACTGTTTTAAAAATCACTGTAAAAGTACAGGATGTGACCTTAAAACAAACCAAAACAAAACAATAAAACAAATATAGTCTAAAAAATTCATTCTGTGCTATTTCATTGTCGTAGTTATTTCTATGATAAGGCTTCATCTGTGGATTAATCTTTGTGTCACATATTCGTGTGTGTAATTCTGTCTTGTCAATAATTGTCTGTACTGAATTAATTGTGTTGCTCCAACAGAATTTCTATCGTCTTGGATCATAGTGGTCATGCTATTCGACATTTAAATTAACGATAATTTTTTTACTGAGTTTACTGTAATCTGACATTACTTGTGTGTGTATACGTGTGTATGTATATTTGTGCGTGTACAATACAGCTAGAGCTAATATTCGTTAGATTTTTTTGTAATAGCTTCCACTACAATATTCTTGCAAACCTAGCTTTTTTTTTTTTTTTTTTTTTTTTTTTTTTTTTTTTTTTTTTTTTTTTTTTTTTTTTTTTTTTTTTTTTTTTTTTTTTTTTTTTTTTTTTTTTTTTTTTTTTTTTTTTTTTTTTTTTTTTTTAAGTTTGCCTATTATGGTTTTTGTGTCAGTATGAAAGCTAGTTGATAATGAAAACAAAACACATTATTCCAGAAAACTCGTGGTTACGGGCATAACTGCGTGAGTATAGTGTCATACTGAGGACAAAATATTTTCTAGTAAAAATATTATAGGTGTTTAGCTTCTGGGAAACAAAATCAGCGAAAATTTCTGCAAACTTCTGTAAAATACTAAGTTGACAGGAAAATGACGGACAAAAATAGTTTGCAGTTATTTCCAACGAAACACTTTGAGTGACGTACGTCTCGGCAGCGATCGGGGTACATTGCAGCTGCAGATTCACCTTGACTGCCTGTTGCACCCATGGCAACTCTCATCTCCGAGCTCTTACAGTACGCGTAATTATATATCCTATTTGCCCTAACTGAGTTTGGTCCTGTATTTCCCATCGCCTTATCTTCAAGTGGTAATGCAAGTCGCAGTGATATCCCTAGGGGCATGCAACATTCGTGTATTTTCTGCCACCAGACTAGACTCCAAACGGCGAGGTAGACACGTCTGTCGTATCCCGTTGGCCAACAGTGACATATACGCCTCTAGTAACGTTTCTGATCAATCGTTTAAACTTTCGTGATTCGTAATAGAGTGCATGTCTGTCGTATCTCAATCGCCAACAATGACGTAAAATGCCTCTAATAACGTTTCTGACCAATAGTTAAAAACTTCTGTGACCCGTGATCTCGTGACCAATAGAATCGCAGATTATGCTCCGGTATGTACAGGTCAGTAGCGTCTACTCTGTCACCAAATAATAACACGAATTTTACAAGACTCTAGTTATCATTAGAGATCCGGGAATTCAGTTGATAATTCGTTAGGTTTCAAACTCCTGTGTTAATTACTTCCGCGGTTGGATCACTAGTTATGGAACTCTTCCTTGAGGACCGTGAACTAATAGCAGCGCTGCATGAACATACTTACTGATTCTCGTGTTACAATGTCAGACATATCATATAACTAGAGACCTGAAAAATTCGCGGGTTCACTGACATGTAGGCTAACCTCCAAGAACATGTGTGTATTCAAGCAGACATTATCTGCTCACTGGCTGCTCGATGACGTAGTGGTATGGACCTGCATTAAGTTGCTTCTGTACTATTGGCTAAGCCACTTACAGGAAGAGTCAAATACGCCAGGGGCCAATTGCGAAAGTGGCACGAACTTACAGTTGCTGGAATTCAGGCTTGGGGCCAAAAGAAAACGCGAATTTTTCAGGTCTCTATATATAACTAACCACTAATTATAGTAGCAGCCAATGAGCAAGTAGTTGAGGCCAGAGTGTACACAGGACTGTGAAGTCCAGTCGGCTGGTCCTTGAAACAGCAGAATTTCCGGGTCTCTAGTTATCACAGTATCAGGGATTTCACTAGTTTTCTACAATATTTAGAGATGATATATCGCGAAAATGTTATGTGCCAACATACCCTTGTAAACGCTGTAGTTTCTTGCAGCAAATATGATTCGGTGATACACTTCTGACAACGTTGCTGTCTGCAGACTAATAACAGGCATCATATATTACAATATAGATGATGGTTAAAGGTACGTCAATTTCGCGGATTCATCCGGCAGCAGCCTAGACTTGTCAGTTCTATACACCCACTGGCCACAATCGATTATCTATTGGCTTATAACCGTACAAGCAGATAGCAAGCGATAGCACTTCGCATTATTTCCTTATTTACTACTGGCTTGCAGTAGTCAAACGCGTTTCGTAACAGCCGCCAGCAAGTCACAGACATGACAATGAAGTATACATAATTGGCGTTCAACCTGACCTGGAATATATCTGCGAAATTTACGTACCTCTAATAATGGTATATCGCTAAAAGTTTTGTGCCAACATATCCTTAAAAACACTGTAGTTTCTTGCAGTAGGCTATGTATGATTGGCTGATGTATGTTTGACACAACATAGTAGTCTAGGATTCTTATTGGCTCTGTCAAATAGGGTAACAGATGCACGTACATGCGAAAGCCAGTAATCTTCACATAAGCTGAATGTATGTGTTGAAATCCAACAAACAGTCAAGTTTTCCCGCGATAAACCATCATCTCTAACAATATTGTTTTCATAACTTTTGTGTCGCATTCCTCATAAACTTAAATCCTAGTAACTTCTTTCATACCGAAGAGTGTCTGAAACCTAGTTTCGACCACAGAATAACGTAATATATACCGCGAACGTCAATTTCTTGCTATCCTGCATGCTGGTCGTAAAGACGACAAATTCGTATTTACGGAGCTTTGACTTGCGTTGTTGTTCAAACAATCATCAATAAAGAACGAGACATGTGAGCAAATATTTCTTGACATGATAGATGCCCTACGTGCCTGAGCTACCGTTGTTAGGCTTGCCTTTGACATTTCCGAATTCAGTAAGTGAATTACGCTGAGGAATCACATACCCCCCTCACCCCGCTTGTTACTATAGGATACATTTTTCATTGTATTTCCTCACGACTATAATTTCCTTCCCCCACAGCAGTAGCCAAGGACACCTGCACTATCAGTCATTCTTTTCTGAATTGATGGCCAATCGATGACGGAATCGTTCTGTTTTGCTGTTTGCAGGCTCTGCTCAAGATATCCTCCGCTTTCCTAAACAAGAAAATTCCCAACATTCCAGACATCAAGACTGAAGGGGGTGAGGAGAAATGGTGAGTCATTTTAGACACCTTTGAAAATTAGTGTTCTACACTCAATATCTGAACATTATTGTAACGTGTTACACGTGACTACATTTAGTACACTGAACTCGAATTCATCTCCATAAAAAACAGAAAACAATGGCCGAGGTGAAATTCGAGTCATGCACGGTCCATTAGAAGACGGATAGTGGTAATGTGTTATACGTAGCACAAAACTAGTTCAACGATTTTTTTTTTAGTTTTTTTTGCATATGTTATAATTAAATTATGATTAAAGACGAAAAAACTTTCGGTTCGGATTTTGATAAAATTTTAATTAACAGCATTTTTACTGTTCTAATCCAAATATCGTTAATTAAAAAACATTTCGGCATAATACGTGCTTCAACTTATATATATGCTGCACAATAAAGCACATTTTCATTGAAAAATAAGTATAGACATAATTTTTTTGTAAAGATAAAAAAAAAGAATTATGATAATAGAAAAAATTGAAAATCACAAAAAGCGACAGTGTTTTGTTGGTTTTGGAATTTATGAAACGTGTATTAATTCAGAATCCATACGTTTAAACACAACACTCGCAACACGTTAACATTTGCAACTTTTTGCATTGATTCATTGCCAACTTAACTGGAGCCGGCCTACACGTATGCAGGCTCTAACATTTCTGGAGTGGTGTTCAATGCATTTTTTAATTATTGGTTTGAAAAGTACTTTCTTTATTGCTAAGAACTAAGAAACATATTGTTTTTATGCCTAAACGAGAACAGATATAAAATACAGTTCGGCAGTTTATTTTAAATGGTCTTCTCCATGTTTGTTAATTTTTTTCAAGGCGGTAAATACTATAGTGTAATCCAATTACGTAATTAACGAAATTCTGGTTAACTTAATTTTTAGTCGAAACGGTATATTTTTTGTTTTGAAAAATGTATCTATCAGGGTGAAAACCATTTAAAAAAACTGCCAAACTGATTTAAGATATTTGCTCTCGTTTAAACTTATAAAAAAATATTATATTTAAAGCGTTAGAAACAAGAGAGCATGGCCTTAATAGTGGCTGACGCCGCTGAGAATTTCTAACAGTTACGCTACATGATTTTTAAATAATTTTATTTCCGTTCCCCAGTTCTGGTAATTGCATTAAGTCAATGTGTTGTAGTTGTGTGGAAATCTTGGACGTGAGCGATGAGGGGCATGGTAAATCTGAGAGTTTTCTTCAAACCATGAGATTTAGCAGTGAGGAGGGTTATTGATATTTAACTATGGTAAACGTACATGACTAGTTCTGTTAAGTGTTAATTTATAACAATTTACTTCTTTTTATTTGTATTGGTTTTTCGTATGGTCGATATCATTAGAGAGACGGTTACAGACAACTTGGTACAAGGGCAGGAACTAGAAATGTGAGTCGACAGTGATCTAGGTTTACCATCGCAGAATTTGGCTGGAGAGGTTTCGAGAAACCATGGAGCCGGGAATAGAACCCATATCCTCCCGGATGCGAGTCCAATGTCGTGTCTTACCGTTGAACCGTCTTGTTTCTCGATATAGCCGCTCTGCATAAAACGAACATATTACAATATAGTTAGTGAATGTCGCTTCCTGAAGTCCAAGATTGGGTTTTGCGCTGCCTTTTTATGTTAATGTTACTTGATCCTTTTGGAGATTACTACGGGTCGGAAAATTTTGCGGATTCAGTGACCTTTACGCTAGCATTGTTCTGTGTATAATCAAGCCCCGACTATTTGTCCACTAGCTGCTACTCACTGTAACAACGGACGATGAATGAATATACGAGGCTTGAATACGCATAGAACAATGGATACTAGCATACGGGTAATTGAATCGGCGAAATTCTCCGGCTCCTAGACATTACACATCACACAACCACGAGCATTTTAAAGCTTACACATCACACAACTATGAACCTTTTGGAGATTATACGTCACACAACCACGAGCATTTTAGAGACTACACATCACACCACCATGAGCCTTTTTGACATTACGCACCACACTACCACGAGTCTTTTGGAAATTACACATTACAGAACCACTGTCCACAATTTGCATGTACCATTGCTAGAATTCTTTTCTGCTGGATCACCTTCAGACTGTCACCGGAAATTTTATGGACATTAGGGCCGGGTATACGATGACTTCACGTTCACGTATCACTTACCACTTTATTACGTTTACGTGTACGTAATATATGATCATTTGTGGTGCAATATTTCGATTCTTCACGTAAGCCGTAAGCAGGCAATGAAAAAATGTCGGGATATCAGTCGTCGAGTGTGATATTAAAGAGCCTTAAAATTAACTGTATCTCTAACAGCCCACAAATGTATCACGACATTTGTAAACCTTGATGAAGAAGTTATAATTCCCCAAATAATTCATAAAGTTGCTTGTAAACTGACATGCCGAGACATGTTAATGAATTGTAGGTTACATTGCAGGTTATATGCCATATTATGATATTTTTTGGTATTAAGTACCTATATTTTTGTTAAGTTGTAAGTTTTACATAGTTGAGAAAACTGTAAATGGTACAAAATAAAGCACAGAGTACACAAAAAATCCCAACAACTTAATTCTGAAAAAATAGGACTTTCAGGATACGACTGCTACGTAGGCCTAACAAAAGTCGTATTTAGTAAAAAAAAAAAATTATTTTTAAAGTAACTTGAGTACAACCACTAGTATTGTTATTCTTGCATTATTTTCAACTTTAACATGGCATTTATATTAGTTTACTTCGGGATAGTATATCTGCAAATAAACCTAGGCACATAGCTACTTATTGTTTTCTTATTCCTACATTTAATTTCAACCTTTACATCCTACTAAATAAGTAGTTTGAAAGTTGAGAGTACACGCACACTGCAATTGTAATAAAATTCGACATTTTACAAGGTTAACGATACAGGCCTAAAAGATTCTTGATGGTTATGTCGCCTAGATACAAATACAGCATCATAAAACTTGATAATTCTTTTCTGGTCGTTACGTTAACACCCAAATAGTATATGTGAAGTTCTTAAAAAATAATACAATCTGTCTAAACGACTCTGCCTAACCTTTTGAATTACGTACTAAGAATATTACATCTAAAAAACAGCAAGATATGGTCAAAAATAAGATGACACAACATAAGACATTAATTCCTCTGAATTGTGATTAGCCTAGACGATAACGTGGTATAACTTCATGCATCACTTTAACTTGAAAGCATGACGTAGACAAGCTTTTCGTTACGTGAAAGTGAGCGTAATTATAAAGTGGCGCGATCGTGATAGGTCCCAATTAAGTGTGTTTGTCAAAGTATTCCCTGCTTACGTGAAAGTTTAAGTAAAGTGAACGCGAGGTCATCGTAATCCAGGCCTAAATTTTAATAGGGTATGTTTGGGGAGGGGGGGTAATTATTAGAACAAATGGTTCATTAAGTTTGAATATGATATTATATTTAATTTAGCCGACCTTCAGTTAGGAGCAGCAAGACCGCAAGGGAGTCAAATGTTGGGTGGGCTATTTTTGTTGTACTGGCCTCCCTATTGAGCGGTCAAGGGCGGGTTGCGTGCACGCAATTTCTTGGCTGTTTGGGCGGAGGTTCTGGTGGTGCGATGGCAGATGTGTGAAGGCGTCTTGTGGTAGCTTTCAGAGAGACGAGGCAGTGGGAAGTTCCCTGAAGGGCGCGGAGTATCTTGGCTGCGAGGGTTTGTTTGACTGACGATGGCGTGGGTGGTCGTCGTCACATTGGCGCGGGGGCGGTGGCAATAAATACTGCTCGACAAACCTAAGTGTATCCCCTGAAAATTTGCGAACTACAACCGCTTCCCTCTCTGACATACCCCTCCCTGCTACTCTCCTTCGACACGGCACACCCTCCCAGCCAATAGGAAGCAAATAGCCTGGCCGTCGCGACAAGCAGTACGTACAGTCTCGTCAGCCGGAAAGTGACAACCAGTGTGTAGTTGTTGTCCAGGTCGTGTCGTTTTGCACTGCGCATCTACAAGATATATTGTTGTGACATGCATAACACATAGTAGCAAAACAGCAAACATCAACGTGACAGGAACTGCCATAGCCGTCCTTTGTAGGAGACCACGGCCTTAGATTTGGCAACCCTGCACACAAGGGTCATTTTACTTCTTATTTTAGCGCTCCAAAGGCAATGTCTGTATCTGATTTGTTAGTCTGTCCTACACACCTGAGAATATAAGGGGAAGCTACCACCGTTGGTGAGACTAAGGTTAATTGTACTACAGGTTAGAAAGAAAATACGTTTTTTTTTATGGGAGAGCTTGTCACAGGAAAAATTTCTGCCACTAGTTTCGCTTCAATCGCTAAGAGACCAGAAAAATACGAAACCGTAGTAAAATTTTAAGTAAATAAACTTTGAAATTATATTAATAATTTAGTTTAATTTTAAAGTGAAAAGAAACCGATTAGACGGTTTAAATTATCAACTTAATATAACTTATATTTCAGGAAAGCTCTGCGATTGGTCAGTTTGGTGCACTAACGATACCAGCGCTCAAGTGGCAGAAATTTTCCCTGTGCCAAACTTATAACCTGTAGTAGAATTAACCTTAGTGAGACCAAAGAAGTGATAAAATGGCCCTTCCCGACAGGGTTGCCAGGTCTAAGGCCGTGGCCTTCTACTAAAGACGGCTATGGAACTGCATGTCAGGAACGGGTGTTTGTTTGCACCGAGAGAATGTAGTGGCATATCAGTCGATCTAATAAACTTAAAAGCAATAGACCTGTACACAGCGAAGCACGAGTAATCCTTCGAAGTGAAATAAAGTTTTTCGATCAACATGTTGTAATACGAGTACGATATTGTGTTCATTGTTTAGCTGTTACATGATGATATTTTTTGTAGAACAAACATACTGCCGATCGCATACTTGTCACATAACACTGATCAATTCAATAATTTTGGTCTGTGTTTATTTTGTAAAATATAGTCTAAGAAATCAAAAAGTTAAATATTTTTCCGGTTACTTCGTTAACTTCGGAAATATGGATCATTTTGTTAAAGTCACCCGTTAAATACTTTAAGGGGGTGTCGGCGACAAAGCAAAACGGGTAAGGGTGGGGACGTTTGGAAATAAATACCACTATTAGTTTTCACCAACAACCAAAACTGTAGTTTTCCTGGAATTATTCCCGATAAAAAACTTTACTTCGTGGGTTGACATGTATAAAAACCACATTGATTAGATTTTTGTATTTTTTAAATATTTAAAAAAAAAAATTACGTATTTTTATATTGAATAAATTATTTTGTTAAATACAAAAAAAAAAGTCAATGCGATTTGTAAACATGTAGTATCGTAGTCCATGGCACTGTTCGTCAGTGTGAATTTTTTCATTTAGGTAAGTAAGTTGGTTTTTTTTAATGCATAAAACCTTTTTTGTTGCAAATTTTCACTTTGATATGGTACAATACAAAAACCATGAAAGCTAAGAAATTTTCGTTACAGTAAAAATAGTCACAATATATGCCTACAAAACGAACCATGTCTAGGTTGCCATTGACCGACGTATATAATGCAACATCGCCTCTCCGCGCAAGATACTCAGCTGGCGTGCAGTGCTTCACTATTATCCTTTTCCTATTGAACTTTCAGCGGTGACCAAATTATTTTATTTATGGGTAGTGTAGTTCAAAGTCTAACGTTTGTTTCTATAGTTGTGTTTTTCGAATCCGGTTGTTATTTTTACAGATATGGCAGTCTTAACACCCAATTCTTTGTCATTTTGAGGGGTCCGAAAATATGTTTTAAATAAACGTGTCGAATTTTCGAAACTATAGGGACGTAGTTTGACGTATGTATTATTTTTGTAGTAGTTTCGTCAAAAATATAATAGTGGTAACTCGCTGCAACGCATTTCAAGCGTAGATAGGGAGGCCCCATAAATATTTTTAAACGCAAATTAATACATATATCAAAAATTCATTTTTACAGTTCTAATATTTGTATATCATAGTTTGTATCTGAATTTTTCTGTTGCAATATACCAAACGGATTTTTATGTATTTCCCCCTGAGATACCACATATTTTGTAGTCAAAATTATCCAAAATGAAGTAAAATATTTTTTTTTGCTAGCAAACGGTACATAATTTTAAAAAAATGCTCTGGAAAAATTGTGTATCGTATGACTGTACACAGTCTCAAAATTTTTCAAAGCATTTGGTTAAAAAGTATAGGAGTTATTTGTAATTGTTTGAAATGGATGGAAGATCATGGCCTTAACACGGCTGTACAGTGTGCTGTAATAGGCGAGGAGTGCGCCCAAGACTGGTAGAGTCGTGTCGTCCCACCTCGGCAGATCAATGGCTCACGGCAGGGAGCGCGCCTTCTGTTTGACGACATCGGCAATCGATGCCGAGAGTAGAGCAAGGGGGTGGGTCGAAGTACAAGGCATTGCCTCTCTTTATGTCAATGACACGCACAGTCTGGGCGTCATCGCCTGCACAGGCGATGTGCCGAACGTCAAGAGCAGGGTCGAGAAGGTAAACCTATTCCTCCAGCACGTCTTTCAACATATCACGTTGAAGACGCGGAAAGTAAAAGGATTCTATAGGTCGTTCAGGATAAAGTGTGCACTAATAATTTAACATTTGAAAAATATCACTAGCCGTTACTGCATATAATTCAACATTAAGTTTAGTTGCCTTACTGCTTGTATGGTTGGCAGCAACATTACGCAATGTAGTTCCGTGTGTTTTCCTATTTAAATTCAACAATACTGAAAGAAAATCAACCGAAATCGACATAATTGTTTTTTATATAATTAACTAGCTGCCCTGACAAACGTTGTTATGTCACATAAATAACTTATTGTAAGTGTGCAAGGATGTGGTATGGAAGAGGTCTAATAATAAATAAATTAATAATATTAATAGAGCAGCGACACCTGGTGGGGATAGACTGGTTTCAGCTCGTGGGGATAACAGATCAATAATGACTTACACAATTATCGACCGGGTTCTAAAATTATTAAATTAAAAATATTTACTAAACAATAGCATTTAGGAGTATGAAAAATAGATAAAAACCTATCCGCAGACCTACCGAATGTACATACAAAATTTCATTGAAATCGGTTAAGCCGTTTCGGAGGAATATGGAAACAAACACTGTGACACGAGAATTTTATATATTAGATAAACTTTTTTGTCAATCTGTAATGGTTCCTACCGACTGCTCTATTTATCTTACATGCGCAAACATCAAGTGACGTGTCCAGAGATGTTAGATATTTCTCGGCGTCAGCCGTTACGCGCGGAAAGTTACGAATTACCTGAAAGTAGAACTTCAGCAGAGATTTTTTGAGTGCTCACTTTATCCCGAATCACCTATACGTGGACGGTCGCATCAAAAGGCCCGAGCACAAAAGATTCTTGAGCCAAACAAGTAGCCCGGATTTGGCCAGTAGTAAAGAAGCAGCCACAAAACCATTATGGATGGAGGGACACGGTATCTGCTGATTAAGGCGCATGATCCATCACTACTTATGCTGTTACGACGATAATGATTTTTAAAATCCTAAACGAGAGCATATACAGAAAAAAATTGTACTGTTTTGTTAAAAACAGCATGTACTATGTTAACTATTTTTTTCCGAGACAAAATACACAATGGTTTTAGCTAATTATTCAACTAAGGAGATCCTCATTAACTAACTAGCAAAATATATATATTTAACGTCTATAAAAATAAATTTGCGTAGTAAAAACAATTTTAACAAAAATTTGTAACAGATTTTCGATACCTGCTTTTATTTAGGAATAAATATAATTAACGCAAAAGCAGTAGAAATGACGGATTTGGTCATAACAGCCCATTCCTCAGACGAAGAGAGCAACACAAAAATTGGACAATGTCCAAGATTGTTAGGTTTACATTATAAACACGAATTGTAATATATTGCTGCAGCCAGCTTGGGAAACTTGCACGAATTTATAAGTGCATGCGTGTGTTTAGGTGTGTGTGTGCATATGTAGGCTATATGTGTTTGTAAACAATTTTAAATGAATTTTCAAATAATACGAAAATAGTACAGAAACTGTAAATTTATATAAGCTTATACATCTCCCACATTTTTTTTTTTTTGTATTTCTCTCCATCCCTTTCTCTATTTCTCTAGCTCCATCTTCCTCTATTTCAGTCTATCGATCTTTTCTCGTCAAATCATTCTTATGCTAAATGCCGTGTACTATGACGTAAGGTCTGTTGGGAATTTATATTGCTAAGCGAGACTCCATTCAGGTAGTTAAAGTTTGCTCTGAAACCAGTCTGACGAAAATTGCTGCAACACAAGTAAATGTGAGAATATTTTAAAATATTAATTTTTAAGTACTCCAAACGTTAAGAAAAAAGTAACTAATTTTGGGTGAGTAAGTATATTAAGCAGTGGCGGCTCTAGGGTTGTTGCCAGGGAGGGCACAACTTGCAGAAAATTGTACAGGGTTGTGCGCTAGTTGACGATACAGCCACTGACACGCTGATATGTATGTGGCGCTTATTACTGACTGGCCACAACACAATAAGTAGCCAGTAGATATTTCATAGTCATTGGTACACGTTTGCGCGTTTACAAGAGTGTACAGTTCTCTGCAACTTGTGCCCTCCTTGGCAGCAACCCTCGAGCCGCCACTGATATTAAGAGACATTTAGAGGCTATTTGGTTAATTTAAACAAAAGCTTCTGTACTGACGATATACGTTAATATTAGTTGGGAAACGAAATAAAAATGAAATATTAGTGTAAATTGAAAACAAAGATAAAAACAATGCCAAACTATCAGTACCGCAAAATTAACCAAGTTTTCCATACTTAGAAACTTACCTGATTGTTGTTTAACATAGATGCCAATCATAATTTTCACTTAAGTTAATGTTTTTATTGCCTCTGCACGCCATTTTCACAATCTTTTGAAACAAAGTAGACATAAATATGAAAAATTATCACTAGGAGTGCCATACCACCACTATGAATGGTTACATTTATCATCTGGTAGAAATCGTTCACAAAATATTGCACTAGGCCGATTTCAAAAACTTCAATAAAACCGGTAGACAGTTGGCGAAATCTTATACAGAAGAATCCACACCGATGGTCTTTCAAGGTTATGTGGTATCTCCCAAAATAACTCCCGTCGTGTGTCACAGCGTAAAGCTATTTTATAGTAAAGCAAGTGGTATTTTATGCGTGGAATTATGAGAAAGGGAGTGACTTGGCAATACAAAGTAGAAATTTTCCATTTATTGGACGGTGTTACACATCAATAGTCTAAGCGCAAATTTTAAGTTATCAGTAAAACATCCTGTAAAGATTTCCAGATTTGAAACAGTCTTACAAAACTTATATTAGTCCTATGAAGACAATATTCCTAACCAAAGGATGTAAGAGTAAAATACTTTTTAAGAGACTGTTTCAAAGCAGAAAAATATTTTATACTGAACTAGGAATTGTCGCAAAGGCTACTTACTAAGGCATAACACCGGCCGATTATTATAGGTCCGCGGTGGCCGAATTGTCAGACCATTCGCCTCCCACCAAGGCAATTCGGGTTCGATTCCCGGCGGGGTCAGTCCCCGGATTTTCGCATGTGGTAATCGTGTCGGACGATGCCGTCGGTCGGCGGGTTTTTTCGGCGATCTCCCGTTTCCCCCGCCCTTTCATTCCGATGCTGCTCCATACTCACCTCATGCCACCCCTCGCCAACGCTGAAGACCTCGATGTTAAGCGCTGACCAAAATCTCTCACTCACCGGCCAAATATCACCCCTTTTGATTTCTATCTTGTCGTTAGTGACAGGCAAATTTGGCGCTATTACTTGGGATTAAGCAAAACTTTCTGAGATATCATTAGCCACCCAAATTTGACTGATTTGCATCGACTGGTCACTATACTATAGAAATTTTAAATATTCGCGAAAACGTTTTTCCCGCTGCAAGCCATATCATTGTATGCTAAAGAAATACGTCGACGGAGAGAACATCTTGCAGTCTTAGTCTGTAGTTGGAAAATAACGCGAAATTTGCAAGTCTCTATACATAGTTAAAATGCACATCCCGTTTCAGCGTGCAATACAGATGTTTATGCGAAAATAAAGTGCTATCGTTAGGGACCCCTGATTTTCACGAGAAGATTTTTGTGCTAACTTATATCAATGCCTTATGTGCTCCTTTTCAGTTTTGCTTCGTTGTTACTGGCTGCATGTGTTTGTGGAAAACTAATTGTTGTTTGACTGTACCAATCAAAATAAAGTTTTTGCGATAACACCAAAGATGAGAGAAAAGTACAGCTGGAGCATTAGCAGCCGGTACTGAGGCCAAGCTGACTTTGTTTATTCAGGCTGCAATATGGCGGAGTGCAATCAGCTGTTCCTGTAGATGTATTGAGAAACGAGGTTATGGTTGGCCAACTCACAGTCACGTTGTACTCGTTGCTATGGTAATAAACAACAATTTATTCAGTTACCAGTATGACGGATGGGGTCATCCCCCTTCCGTCTCAAGGCCTCATACCCCTCGCCCTAGATCATACCTTATGCTCCATCTGTATGTTTCTCTCATCTTTGGATACCACACGTCTATGAATTGCAGTAAAACTTTAAGACGCGTAACAGTTAAAAACAGCCAATCACCGACCATCGTGCACAGTTGCAGCTGTGCACATGAGACACTGAAACAAACTGGCGTAAATATATTTTAACCAAAAATTGGGGCCCGTAATGATATCAGTAACCTGTTTCTTACTGTAGTTTATTTTGTCCAGTTACACATCACCACAAAAACTGAGCTAGACCGAACATAACAATGCGTACAACATCGTAGTCGTCATATTTCAGAATCTTTCTCATGATAATTAGAGACGATAGTTTACCGCGGGAAAACTTGACTGCTTTGGTACAACGTACATTCAGATTATCAAAATATTACTGGCTTTCGCTTGTACGTGGAGCTGTTGCCCTATTTGACTGAGTCAACAAGAATCCTGCTATTGTAATATTTGATGCTTGTTATTGGTCTGCAGACAGCTACGTTGTGTCAGATGTACATCACCCAATCATACATGTCACAAGAAACTACAGTGTTTCCAAGGGTACGTTGCCACAAAACATTTTCGCGATATATCTTCATCTCTAATGATAAAAGGAGTTTGCGAGTTTTTGGCGAAGTTAAATTAGTCGTTTTTATTTATATTTATATTTTTTTTTACATTTGAAACCTGGCAACAACTATTTATGTTGCACATATATTTTTCTGATCCACCAAAAGCACATAACGTGATAATTTGTAACGTTTAAGACCGAAATAAGTACACCAGGGATCTTAACTTTGTAGGTTAAGGCCACGTTAAAGAGGGATTTTGGTAAGCCGTGCAGCAGTCGTTGGCGAGATGAGATTATACGTGTAAGCGCCTTATCTCCCTCTTGCCTCCAGTACGCACAGTTTACACGACTGCAAAAGTTCTATTTCGCGCTCGGCCATCGTAAAAGATCGGTGGTGCGCTCAGCAGACTATCGAAGTCCGCAAATTTAATTCATAGTAGAATAATTGCTATTAGAAATACAGGCCCCGACCAATAACATAATTGTAGATCTTATGCCAAATCGCTCTGGTACATGTTTGTGCTGTTTTTACAAATTTCTATGTCGTATGTGAATATATTAAGGCCATTCCTTTTAGTTCGTACTGTTTTTGCAATAATTACTTATTTAAGCTTAAACAAAAGCATATATAAAATATCTGCCAGGCAGTTTTGTTTAAAATGTTTTACCGTGATAACTATTTTTTTTTCAAGACAAGAAATTATACGGTTGCGACTAAAATGCCAACTAAGCACAATTTTGTTGATTACATAATTAGCTGAAACTATAGTTTTTACTAACTTGAAAAAATCAGCTAACATCGAGAAGACGATTTTAAACAAAACTGCCAGACAAATTTTTATACACGTGCTCTCGTTTAAGCGTAAACAATTAATAGGGGCCGGAAAATTTCGCGAATTCAATTACCTGCATGTTAGAATGCATTGTTCTATACATAATCAAGCCCCAACCGTTTGTCCACTAGCTGCTACTCAGTGCAACAGCGGGCAATGAACGAATAGACGGGGCTTGAATATGCATAGGACATTGGATTCTAACCTGCAGGCGAAATTTTCTGGCCCCTAACAATTTATATCGCTGAAATATATAAACTAGGGAGCATGGCCTTAATATTTAAAACAGTAAAACAATACGGCTGTTAAATCATTTCCGACGCTTTTATTAAGTTACTTGTGAGTTCCTACTTGACCGGGTCAGTAGTACTTCGAATAGTACTGCGAACAACGTACGTCCGTGATTTGCAATGAAACATTAAGACACGTGAGAGTTAATTTCAGCCAAGCACTGCACTGAAAGAACAATTTTGTACGCAGTCTTCCCTGCAAAATTGATTTGTAGTAACCACAAAATAATTTTGCGGTGACCACAATATTTTAGTGGTGTCAACAAAATGTTTTTGGGGTAACCATAAAATAAATTATACAAGATAAATACCCACAAAATATTTTGTAACTGCGACAGAAAACAATTTTTTTTTCCGTGGGACCATGATTCAGAGTCGCAGATGTGAACACGAGGCACTGAAGCAAACTGGTGATGAAATATATTCACAAAAGAAAAGTGTCCCTAAATAATACGCTGGCAGGAAGGATTGTCGTGAGTTTCCTTCATCTATAACTGTAGCATGTAGTGGCGGCTGGAGAGTTGTTGGCGGGGAAGGCACAAGTTGCCGAGAATTGTAGACTCTTATGAATGCGCCGCCGTATACCAATAACTAGAGGTAAGTCAACTTCGCGGGTTCATCTGACAGCAGCCTAGACTTGTCAGTCCTATACACCCACTGGCCACACTCGATTATCTATTGGCTTATAACCGTACCAGCAGGTAGCAAGCGATAGCACTTCGCATTATTTCCTTATTCACTACTGGCTTGCAGTAGTCAAACGCGTTTCGTAACAGCCGCCAGCAAGTCACAGACATGACAATGAAGTATACATAATTGGCGTTCAACCTGACCTGGAATGTATCTGCGAAATTTACGTACCTCTACCAATGACCATGAAATATCTGCTGGCGACGTATGCTGTTGTGACCAGTCAGTAATAAGCGGCCCCTGCATACCAGCGTATCAGTGGCTGTAGCGTCAACTAGGGCACAATCATTTATAGTTAGTAACAGGAATTTTTGGTGAAAAGATTTTTGCCCCACTTTGTTTCAGTGTCTTACGTGCACACCTGCAGCTCAACTCCATGGCTATTGGCAAGAGTATTTTTGTGGAGAGTCGTTATTCATTTGACTGTGCCAATCAGTACACGGATAACTGCGTCACATCACGTCTGTGATTTGCGGGTTTAACCTCAAGACGCTGGGTTTTACTGCATCCAATCACTGACCACAAATCCGAGATGCAGGTGCGCACGTAATGCACTGAAACAAAGTGGTACAAAAATTTTTCGCGAAATTTCCTATCTCTCTCTCTCTCTCTCTATATATATATATATATATATATATATATATATATATATATATATATACAAATTGTACCTTACCTGACAACTACTCTAGATCCGCCACTGATAGCATGTTCCAAAAGTCTCGTATTATTAAAAGAACAACGTACAGAAATGTGTGTCAGGCAAATTATAAAAAAAAAAATGTTCTAAATGAGAGCCTGAAACATGTACACACATCTTAAGGTGATCATTTATGTTCCGCAGTATGTTTTTCGCCACAATGAGTACGGCAGTCGGAAAGCTGTTGCAACGTCTGTCTGGGAGTATCCTTGTCTTACACAGAGTAGGTTAAACACAACATACTGTGAAGTAGTCACCGTAAATGACCTTCAACACGAATAAAACAACTGCATCGCAAATACTGTACATATAACGCGGGACTTTTGGGCCATCCTGTACGAAATAGTCTGCGTTAATCTCTAAATTGATGCCTTGAAAGTTATACGAGCAACGTTTAAATTGAATAAACCTCTACATGTTTGTTTATCTCAGACAAATGTCATCGTACACTATTACGTTCGAAGTGTTATTACATGACTATTTTAATATATTTTCTCATATCATTGTCATACAATACGGCAAGGTTTTACTCAAATGTAACACACATTATTTCAGTAGTGATGTTACTTAAATGGAAATATTTTCTGATAAGTTTTTTATCGATCGCATCGACTTCATCATACATTTGTTGCAGAGGCCTTCAACTTTTCGTATTTGATCACATAGGTCTACTAGTTCGACCTGATACAGTTTTCCAGTCAGAACCCGGCGAGTAAGTTTACAGATCCATGCGCGGAAAGGAAATTATATAACGAGCTGGAAACGATGACGGCCTCATTTGACAAACTGTCTTATAGAGACTAATTAGCCGCAGTTAACTCTCTTTCCCTATATAATGCTGTCTCTCTTTCGCTTTAATGTGCGTTGGATATTTGCCAAATTACGGGGGCGCTGAGAGATTGCGACAGATCGGAGTGAAAATCCACAGCGTGAGAACTGTAACAAATCTATTTCATACTACACATGCCATTTCTCTCTCTCTCTCTCTCTCTTTTTTCTCCCCCCCCCTCTCTCTCTCTTTCTTACAGAGGAAGTTTTTTTATGTTTTACAAGGAAATTATTTGGAAAGTATTTTGTAACACTTGAATTGAACTGCGTTGTAATAAGAGCAAATTATATTATTAATATTAAAAATCATTTCTTATTTGTTAAAAAGCAAGATTATTAGTATTACTAATACCTAGGGCCACGATTTTGTCGCGAAAAGTTTTTTGCCCCATTTTGTTTCAGTGACTCACGTGCACATCGGCAGTTCTGTTTCAAGGTTATTGGCAGCGTGTCTATGTTCAGACACGTTTCTCATTTGACTGCACCAATCAGAATAAGATTATTGCGAGTATGTACGTCTATAACTTGCCAAGGCCAGTGAGAGTAAAATCATCCAATCACAGACGATGTAGCAGACCTGTAGACGTACACATGACGCATCGAAACCATATGTTGCAAAAATCTTTTCGCCATAAAATCGTGGCTCTACTAATTCCACATCAAGTGCTACGAATTTATCTAGTCAAATAAGGCTGTACAATTGTTTTGCGCTTCAAGTAGCCTAGAAAATTTTATAACGGTAAAAGTAAACCAGTGTAAAAATTACAGGAAGTGGCCTCGTGGTGGAAAGTGTAAAACTAACATTATATTTGATCATGACTAAAGATTATTTACTGTGGGAAAACTTGACTGTTTGATGGGTTTCAACGTACATTCAGTTTACCAGAAAATTACTGACTTTCACTTGTACGTGGAGCCGTTACCCTATTTGACTGAGCCAATAAAAATCCTGCAATTGTAATTGGTCTGCAGACACATGTGTCTGGTCAGACGTACACATGTGAATCATACATGTTGCAAGAAACTACGGTGTTTTCAAGAGTATGTTGGGACAAAATATTTTCGCGATATACCATGATTAGGGCCACGATTTTTTTGGTGAAAAGTATTTAGCCCCAGTTTGTTCCAGTGACTCACGTGCACATCTGCAGTTTTGCTTCACGGTCAGTGATTGGGTGTTTTGACACTCACGCGTCTTGGCGTTCTATCAGCAAATCACAGCCGCGTGGTGTCGCAGGAACCTCATTGTCATTGGCACAGTCAAATGCGAGACGTCGTATTACAACAACACGCTGCCAATAACCTCGAAGCAGAACTGCAGACGTGCACGTGAGTCACTAAAACAAAGCGGGGCAGAAATATTTTCGCGACAAAATCGTGGCTCTAACCATCATTTCGAATCATGCCGTGAAAGTACACACACCCTACTCGAACATATAATTACAGATAAAGGAAACTCGCAAGAGTTTTTTGTGCCAATGATATTTGTAGTGGGCTGCTGCGTGTATGATTGGAGAATGGTTATGTAGTTGTTTAAAGAAGAAACCCACAAATTCAGGTGCGGTGCTCCAGAGTTATCATTGGCCCAGTTATATGGGGACTCTCCAATAACGTAAGACGAAAGTCAGATACGGACATGTTATATTACTAGGGCCCGGTAATTTCCGCGGAAAGATTTTTGCAGCACTTAGTTTCAGAGCCTTACGTGCACACCTGCATCTCGGCTTTGTGGTCAGTGACTGGATGCCGTAACACCCAGCGTCTGGAGGTTAAACCCGCAAATCATAGACGTGATGCGTCGCAGTTATCCGTGTACTGATTGGCACAGTTTAATGAGTAACGACTTTGCACAAAAACACTCTGTCAATAGCCATGAAGTTGAGGTGCAGGTGTGCACGTAAGACACTGAAACAAAGTGGGGCAAAAATCTTTTCGCGAAAATCACCGGGCCCTATATATTACGTAAATTATATATATTATATAAATATATAACTTATATATTTTCCTGCGGTAAATCAGTATCCCTAATTGTAATAAACGATAACAAACACCACGTTGGAGTAGCGATATATACAACTGGATAAGCAGATTCTATAACATCCTTTGTTAAGTATACAGGTTCGTATTTATGCTATTTTTGTGAATTTAATTTTGTAAATCCTGAAAGGGAGCAAATATTGTAAAATCGTTATATAGAAATGTTGAAATTTGTTTGTACTATGTAGCGTATTATTTTAAAACATAAGTCTTTATAATTTTGGCTTATTATCGACTTAATTAAATTTGACGATGTAACGCGGGAGTCCATGAGTATTTTCATGCATGTCCGCCTTTGGTTCGGAGTAGGGCTAGGAAATATTCGCGAGTTCAATGACCAACATGCTAGAATCCAATGTCCTATGCATACTCAAGCCATATCTATTAGTTCATTGTCTGCTGTCTGAATGAGTAGCAGGTAATGGACAAATGGTAGGACTTCGGTATGCACAGGATAATGGATTCTAGCATGTTGGTAGTTGAACTCGCGAAATATTCCTAGCCCTAGTTCGGAGTCCTCAAGGTCACGTTTAATAAACAATCACCCGATCGAAAATGTTTCCAACATGTACATGACTTAGAAATCCAACCTCTCCTCAGTTGAATCCGTAGAGACCTGAAAAATTCGCTGGTTCACTGAGTTGTAGGCTAGCCTCCAAGAATATATGTTAAATCGTGCAGACAGCAGCTGTTTATTAGCTGCTCGCTGACTTAGTTAAATGGGTCTGTATTCAGCTACAGTTTTATTATTGGCTCAGCTACCTCCAGGAAGTGTCGAGCAAGTCAACGGCCAATTGTGGACGTGATACAGACCTGTAGTTGCGGGAACTCTAGCTTGCGCATAAAAGAAAACGCGAATTTTTCAGGTCTCTATGAATCCGCGATAGTTTCGGGACTCTATACATTGCTCAATGCCTAACGTCCAGTTAAGGGGGCGGTTCACTGAAACGTTTAAAATTGTTTTAAGGTTTTTTTTATTTATATAGTTTGTTTTGTAGACATATATTGTTATTATTTTTTACTGTAACGAATTTTTTTAGCTTTCATAGTTTTGTATTATATCATATCGAAGTCAAAATTTTCAACAAAAAATGGTGTTATGCATTAAAGGAAAACGAACTTGCTTACCGAAATGAAAAATATTCACACTGATGAACATTGCCGTAGACTACGAGACTACATGTTTACAAACCGCATTGACTTTGTATTTAAAAAATAATAGATTTAAAATTTAAAAATTCGTAATTTTCTAAATTTTTTTTAATGCACATAACTATTCAATGTGGTTTCTATATATGCCGTAAACGCGCGCGCAGTGTTCAGGTCGTAACGTTTTTAATGTGGTACTTCAAGCGGTGACCCTATCATTTTATTGAACGTGTCACTGTAGCAAAGTCCAAAGTACTTGCAGACCTCAATTTCGAACATATCAGTTACATATATCTTGAGAAACAACCGCTTGAAAACCCCGATTTTTAGCCAATTTTGGGGGCTTTAAAATAATACTTCCAATGTGTGCGGTGTCTTGACAGTCACATTCACAAGTAGTCTGAAGTGTGTTTTCTTCTCGTAGATAAGTATTGTGGACGCACGTTTACTTGTCTCTGAGAAAAAACATTACTCCGAACACGCTGCAGGCTGTTCGGCGCCTGCCAGGCAGCCGCCTTAAATACGACTGCTCTGGTCCAATAACAGCTTCAGTGGCATTCTACAGTCACACGATCAGCGAGTATGCTATGCACTATTGAAGTGTAGAAATAATGCATTTTCGGACCAATGTTCACATATCTTTATTCTTATAGATGTGAGGGTTGTTCCTCCAAAATACTGACATTCAGTTTTTTTTAGTTTACATGCAGTTTTTTCAAAGAATGTTATTGTAAAGTAACCAAAACAGTTTTACTGCACAGTTTCACGGACCTAGAAAAAAAACACCAAAAAGTGTGTACTTTACGTTACATTAATCGCACTCCTTTGCCGGGGCAGTTAGCAGAAAGTAGAAACAATACCCCAGACACGAAAATGTCGAGGTTGTCAGTGACGTTTATATATATTCAGGGCGGACATTATTTCCCAGCAGCCGAGAGCCATCGATCACAAAGCACTCGAGCCAAGCTCGCCCAGAGCACATCTAGGGCCATCGCTTTGACCGGGAGTCCCATCTGCTGGTGCGGCCACGCGTCCAATGATTTGTAACGTTCCAACGACAACAGCGCAGCTGTAATAGGCAAGAGTTTATTTGAATGTAACGGCATGCTACAGTCTACCTCGAACCAAATCTGTATCTGTTATAGACAGCTAACATATATTTCAAACAGTTAACTATTCACCGTTTATGATTTATGCATGTATATTTGAAATGTATTTCTTAGAAACTGAGCTTATAACACGCACACACACACACACACACACACACACACACACACACACACATATATATATATATATATATATATATATATATATATATATATATATATATATATGTAGTATTTTTTTTTTAAAGCGTGTACTGATGGAACATTTGCGTTAAGGCCACGATACATACTTTGTACTAGTTTTATGATAATAATTTTTAAATCCTAAACGAGAGCAGATATCGAAAAGGTTGCTTAGTTTTGTTTAAAAAGTTTGTACTATGGTAACTATTTTTTTCAAAATAAAATGTACAAGGATTTCAGCTAATTATGCAATTAAGGAATGAATCATTAAAGAACATATTAGCCAAGTCTTTATAACCTTTTATTTATAAAACATTGGACTACATAGTAAAAACAAGTTTTAACAAATCTATACACCAGTTTTACGATATCTACTCTCGTTTAAGAATGAAAAAAAAAAATAACTTTCGTGACAGCAGAAGAAATGATGGCGTGTGGCCATAACTTTACATGAAATAAAAAAGTACATACCTGGGGTTACATTATGACAGCTGGAGTTATTGAATTACACTAAGAAGGTTTATATTTTAGGTCATTTGGTAAATAAACACAAAAACTGATATGGATGGACTAAATGTATTCTGTAGGCCTACTCGTATAGAATTCCCGTTTTCTTACTCAAACATTATGAGTGTCATAAAGTTACTCGTGCTGTCACGCACTAACCTCCGGTTTACGGTAATCAAAATGTTGCCTTACATTAATCTAAAAATAAGAGAAACTGAAAATGGCGAATTTCAAAATAGCTTTCAATAGAATGCTCTGTTGCTATACATGCCTGATTTATGTTATAAACCTAAATAATAGGTTAGAACAAATGAAAATAAAAAAAAAAACTATATCCACCTCAAAGGCGTTCACGCATGAAAAATAAAAATTATTTTACATTTGAATTTCTGTAAAATGTTATGTAGTAGACGTGCTAGGATAATGTAAAAAATATAAATACAAATCCTATATTTATCAATAATTAGTTAGGAAAATTATAACAAAATTTTGATACTGTATTATACAAATTTTAAAATTAGTTGCCTTGAAGCACCCCTAAATAACCAGTTTTAAGGTCCTAACAAGAAAAGTAGGTAGTGTACCTTGTCAACCTGCAGTTCATGATAACAGCAAGTATCCCAAGTACACAATAAAGAGTTAAGGGCGCCGTATACCCGCGCGTGATAGGCTCAAAAGCGACGGAGCTGTTAGGGCGACCTTGAACAAATTCCGCGTCGCCTCAACGAGCCAAGCGCTTAACTAGCATGCAAGCTTCCCGCTGAACCGTTTTTACTATGGGACTTTCAGCGACAACACTATCATTTTATCTTGCGCGACGAAATGGAAAGAGTAGCTCTACAGGTCTATAATATTCAGAATATCGTGAAAATGATTACTCTTACATAAAAATCAGCGTCAAAAGTCCCGATTCGGTCACTTTCACACTCAAAAAAATACTTGTTAGGAACGATAACCGGGTGACAATATGTTGAATGGTTTTCGAATGAAATCAGGATTGTTAAAGGTCTGCGCGCCTCTTCACGATTCTAGTAGTCGGTGCCCTTAACATTGAAATTCAATACGCGGCTTGCCAGTTGTATTATTTTAACTTAGTGATAACATACAAAGTTTACATATCTGAGCATTGAACACTGACTGAAGGAATACGAAGTATCGGATTCCGAAGAAGTTGCTTCATAGAATTGCTATGACTTCAAGAAATGGTTCAGTTAAAAGTAAAACTTGTTCTATAAGATTTTTTAAAATTTGTTTGGCGAATATATTATATCATTAAAAAGTGCATGAAAATACATGTTTTGCTTATTACGTAGTTATATCCTACTTATTTTCTTATGAAGTCACAAACTGCATAAAACCCCTCTTAAAACTCAGGAAAATAAATTTTAGTCGAAAGTTGCAGGTAATTAATTTATGTATTATTGGTAGGCTTGCCTTCACACAGTTACCACGTACACATTGTTATAGGTGATTCGCGATACAGAGAGTATTTTTTAAAACCATATTCTCTAGAATAATAATTAAAAACTATTATTTATTATAACCTCAGACATTTACATTTGTGTACGACACAGTCTGTACGCTCTGATAGTTATGTTTGTGTATGACACAGTCTATAGGCTCTTATACTTTTGTGTACGACACATTATATACGCTCTAATAGTTACTTTTGTGTACGACACAGTCTATACGCTCTGATAGTTACTTTTGTGTACGACACAGTCTATACGCTCTGATAGAGATACTTTTGTGTGCGACACAGTCAATAAGCTCTGATAGTTACTTTTGTGTACGACAAAGTATACGCTCTGATAGTTACATTTGTGTACGACACAGTCTATACACTCTGATAGCTACTTTTGTGTACGACACAGTCTACACGCTCTGATAGTTACTTTTGTGTACGTCACAGTCTATATGCTTTGATAGTTACTTTTGTGTACGACATAGTCTATACGCTCGGATAGTTACTCTTGTGAACGACACAGTATATACGCTCTGATGTTACTTTCCGACACAGCCTGTACGCTCTGATATTTACTCTTGTATACAACACAGAATGTACGCTCTGATAGTTACTTTTGTGTACGACACAGTCTATACACTCTGACAGCTACTTTTGTGTACGACACAGTCTACACGCTCTGATAGTTACTCTTGTGTACAACACAGTATGTACGCTCTGATAGTTACTTTTGTGTACGACACAGTCTATACACTCTGATAGCTACTTTTGTGTACGACTCAGTCTATACACTCTGATGGCTACTTTTGTGTACGACACAGTCTACACGCTCTGATAGTTACTCTTGTGTACAACACAATCTGTACGTTCTGATAGTTACTTTTGTGTACGACACAGTTTATACGCCCTGATATTTACTTTGAGCGATTTTTTTCACTAAAAAGTAGCAGGAATTATAAAATCATCAGAAAGGAAAAAAAGTCACGAGGGTTTCTAAAATGCTCACTCTATCCCGAACCACCTAAACTAACGCACATAGTTACCACGCACACATTCTTACCAACATGGCATAGTTTCATCGCAACGTCTACACTTTCATATGCGAAGTGCATTAATATTGCGGTCATTTCTACGAAAGGAAGTCTATTCGTCGCCTCTTCTTGGCTGATGGGCGCAATGTGAATCTACTATAACGTCTCGTGTTACTTCGCATTGTAAGCAGGCATCTTTGCAAATACGTATCTTTTTTTAGTGCGTGAAAACTTGCTGGCAAATACTGATCTTGCGTAGTCTTCCACAGAAGTTCCGTGAGTAAGTTCCCATTGGGAAAAATCGGAAAATGTGTATCACAGAAAAGAGACACTATTCTGTGACGTTGTTTTTAGTATTGAACTTTGTTTGGAAATTATATTTAAAGTTGATTTTTGTTGGTATATTAGTGTTCAGACTTACAAAAAATTCTCTAACTTTGTTCATTATTTCGTCGCTCCAAAGCTTTCGCAGACGAGTTGACAATGATTATTGTGTTTGTTGATGTGCATCATTCAGATAGTGACAAAAGAAACTCATACGTATATGAATGGCTGTGGTAAACAATACGTAGGTTTGATAGATAAATTTTAGTAAGAAACATGCGATCCGAAAAATTATGATAAGAACAGGTAACTAATAAAAAATTGGTATGGAAATCTGAAGAATTAATTTGTTGTCTCGTGTTAACATTGTGAACTACAGAATATCCTTTACTCACGTGCATGAGTTACAGGCTTCCATAACTGAGGAATAAGATTTATTGCTGTACGTGATATTTAAACTCCAAAACGCTATCAAAGGAATGAATAGCTTGCGAACTCTGTTCCTTTGCTAATCACAAAATCTTAGCTTGGCTGCTCAAATTTCCCTGTTCCCTCCTCCTCTCTGTACCTCGTCAGCTTTTTGCACGTACAGCGCACATCTTCTTTAATTATTTACTTCATTAATCTTTGCAGCATGCTCCTCTTTACTGCCTTCTCTTCCACTTCCTCTCGGTTATTAACAACCGGGAAACTATAATGTCTAACCACGGGACCTGCCATATTGGTTCTTCTGTCAGTAACATATTATAAGCTTTCGTCTGCTTAACAGTTTCGTCAGAAATACTATAATTCATCACATATATTCAGACATACCCTCTCAATGTTCAAAGGGGTCTGAAAAATCTAACGAGACAAGAAATAATGCTTTATGTAGCAAGTGTTATTTATACAGTAGTACCCATATATTTCACTTGTCAAGGGACGAATAAAAAATTGTGCAAATGACAGAAAAGCGCAAAAGGAGGAAAGCAACAAACACGGTAATACTCATCTCTAACAATAAAAGTTTATACAAGTTAATGCGTAATTTCAAATTGGTTGTAAACGTTTAAGCTCAAATAGTCTTCATGTGTAAAATTTAACAAGTAATTGATTTCTAACAAAAATTAGTACCAACATGCTACTAGGTATTGACTGAGGAAATACGTGATTTATACTGTAGTACTATAATATTGATTAATTTGATCTTCTTTCTTTTTGAAACTTTATGTATGTCTGTATGTATATATATTTATACGTGTTGTTATATACAGGATGTTACTGAACAACACCGAAAAAATTCCGGCAGGTGATTCCTTATGAAAAAACAAGCAGGAATTATACTTTGAATTTTTTGCCTAAACTTAATATTAAGGGAATAATGAGACACTGAATATCAAAATTTATAATCGTATTTCCCCAAAATATCGGAAACTAAATAACATAAAAAACAATATTTTCAGCACTTCTTAATGCTGTTGGGACCTTCAAACCACCAGCAAATACAACTTGATACCTTCCACCCTTTTGAAAATAAAAGTGGTGGCTACCCTATAATTGCATACAACTATTTTACCGTCAGGATTTTCAAACATTTGAAGATGGTTTATTAAGAAATGAGACCTGTGTAGCAAAAAAGGTCCTTTGTTGCAACTGTCTGGGACTTACTGTTTATGCTCAAATCAAATCTGCATTATTCGCGCAGACATACAGAGTCTAGAGCATAGGCAATCCTGCGAACATCCATGTGGTGTGTGCAGCATACAGAAGATGGACGGCAGGGCAAAAGAGGTAATGTTTCTGCCGCTGCGTCTACCGTGTACTGGTGTGCGAAACGCGAACAAGTATGGATATTTAAAATATGTCGCATATAAACGATAAAAAGGGGGTAACTAAATATTGTAAAGAGCTGTGATTGTTACACTTACGGTAAGTATGTAGTGGCGAAGAACTATATATGTAAGTATTTTTTTATTATTTGTCGTGAGGCAGCCAAATTAGTGTTCGCAAAAACGAGAATTTTTAGTGTCGCATCGTCATTGTCGTATCGCTCAATCGCACCTACGTGATTCCACCATGAGGCTGCATTCAGGCGGCCAATTCTCTCCCCCTCCCTCCTCTTGCCATGGCATTCCGACGTCCGGTGCGGGATAAAATTCGAGCGACAAATAATACGCCAAAGCTCGGGATAGATAAAGTCATAAAATCAATCCGTGAGTAGGTAGCAACTGAAGTTTTCTTCCTGATGGCAGAACAGCTTTCAAACTTTTTCTTTGTGGTTCCTGTAGTCTTTATGTCACATAGATTGTAAAATAGGGTGATTATCCCAGCAAATGATCTAATAAATACGCTGGCATATTTTATTAGCGGTACGTTTGAAATTTCAGTGCAGTTGTTGCCAGTTTCATAAAATGCTTTTGGAAGAATTTGCTTGTTTCGTTTTCGAAACTTTACCGCTCCGGAAGTTCGAGTTGTTTTTTATCCCTATATACGTAAAAAGAGAATGTAGGTATATTTGCTATACATAGTCGAACATGATGTCGATAACGTAACTGCGTTCATAGATCGAGGCAAATAATAACGTTTTATGTCATCTTATATAAAACAATAATTGTACGTAGGTGCGCTAAAAAAAGTTTTCCTAGATAAGTAAACAAATAAGTTTTGAAATTAATTTTGTCTCTGAAAGGTCAATGATGGTTTTTAATACTAATGTGCACTTAAAGACGGGAAATATTAAGCACGTAGAACTGTAAAAGTTACGATTGAAATTAAATGAGTCACGTCACGTGACTTTACGGCAACTGTTGAAATATCAGGTCATAAGAACCCTTAATGTCCTGAATGCACTGAACAAAATGGTTTGTTGATACAAGGATATTATTTTGAGGTACCAGAGTAGTATGAATATGGCGGTTCTGGCACATGGATTCGGTGTGAGGATTTCTGCCGAGTGAGGATTTGACCGCCATGTTGTGACGTCACGGCCCCCGGCCGCCATGTTGGATGACCTTGACCTTTAACCTTGACCTTGACCTTTCACCTCGACCTTAACCTTGAGTGTCAAATTACCAAAATTTTCCAAAATTTCAAAAATTTCAAAAAAAATTTTAAAAATTCAACATTTCAACATTTCAAAATTTTTAAAAATCACGAAAAAAATATTACCTCCAGTTTGTTTTTGGTCGCCATCTTGTTTCCGGCCGCCATCTTGGTGTTTCTTCCAAAAAAATTTCGATTTCCCATTCCATTATAACCCCGCACATATTTAATAAATATAATTTTTAATAAAAAAACTTTTTAATAATATTATTTTTAGTAAAAACTTTTTTAATAAAAAACTATTTAATAAAAAAACGTTTTATATAAAAATTATTTAATTAAATCAACTACTGGCACGTCTTACCCGGACGAGCTCCATCGACACACTGACGCCCCCCACCACTTTTTACTTGTATATATATTAACATATCCCCCTCCCCCTTCCCCTATCACGTACTCTAATTTAATTGGCTGTTAGTCACATGATGAATTCCCCCCCTACTTTCCCCTCTCACTGACGTTCGTGTTATAACCCGCTCAAACTACTACCACCCACCCCCCTCTCCCAACTTTACCACCTCTTTCTTATCCTTCATATTAAAATATATTTCCTTTATAATTCTCACTTCACAGCACGTCACCAGTGTCTTCACATAGCAGCTAGATGACCGTAAGTAGTAACAACCATCGATTGCGACTACGTATTGATCATCAATTTAAAAATTATCCGTTTTTTTTTAACATTGTAACTATAATTTCAAAAACTTTATTTGAATACCATTAATGAATACAACTTAAACATGACTTATTTCTTAGCTATATCCGATCAATTCCCAATAAAATCAATCAATTACTAAAAAAAACTTGTTGGTAAATATTTTTATTATACCTACAAGGACTTTATTTCCTACGGAACTTCGTCGTCTACACTAACACTCCTACCAAATTAGCTACATTTATTTAAATTTCCGATAAAATCAATCATTCGTTTTGAAAATAACATATTTATCAGGTCAGTTACATCGAAGAAACAGGCGTACAATTCCATATTCATACTACTTATGCTAAACACACCGCTCCTACGCCCTCGCACCTACCATCGAATACCCCCTCACAACTCTACCTTCACTCTCCA
>PNEQ01034221.1:0-34798 GCA_003012365.1 Medauroidea extradentata
CCCGTTACGTAAGTTGTTAAACTGGCTGCCTTGCTTGTTGCCAGGGAATATGCTATAGTCGATTTTATTATCTCTCTCCGTTAAAAATACTCCTAGTTTTAAGCCGCCCGTCCTCTTTCCCTTTTTAAGCGCTAAAATCCTGATAGTTGCAAATATGATTAGTAGCTTGCCTTTCAAATTAAGTCACGCATCGCCACTGCTTTGTTTCCACTTTTTTTTTCAACTTAGTTTCTGCTTTTTCTCTGCTTCATTTCTGCTGTGTTTTAGCTTAGTTTCTACATTGTATCAACTTCGTTTCCACTTTATTTGAGATATGTTTCTGTTTAATATATTTTATGCTTCATTTCTTCTTTGGAATAGCATAAGAAATACATAAATACTGAAATTTTTGTCCTAATTATTTGCATGTTTAGCATCACATCTTTGAGCTTTGAAAATTGCTTTCGAATGTTTAAAATTTATTTTGCTAACTAGGTACACATCATAGAAAAAATAAGGTGTTACGGTACACATCCAGGTGTGGATCAAGTGGGGGAGGGCCAGGAGGACCACCATTTTCTTTTTTTACCTTGCATCTACTGTTTATCCTTAAAATATTTCAAAATTTTGAATTTTTATGTTTAAGTTTTTTGTTTAGGAAACACCTTAAAAACTAAGTTTTACCAGGGGAGAACCCCGGACCTTCTCTTCTTTGACTCGGGGTGTGGGAATAGCAACTTTTTTCAGGAATGCCATCCTCATAAAATTCCTCCACACCCCCCTCCCCCCAAAAAAAACATTGGATCCACCACTGAACTGAACAGGTACGGTAACACTATGAAGTAAACTAAAGTAATGTTTTCCGGTTTGTAGCATTCTTGTGCTGGACCTAGGTTTGTCTACTCAGTTTAGTTTCTACTCCTAAAACTTCGTTAGAAAACAAAGAACCAAGTTACTTATTATAATGTCGTGATCTCGTTACTGCTCTTGCTATCTTAAATTAAAAGCCACGGGGATTTGTATCGGCATGATTTGTGAGTAGTTTGCACAGTAGCCTAGGTACTGGTATGTTCATGGAATAATTTTGACCAATGAAAGGATGCTCAAAGATGGTGGTAGGAGCAAATGTGGTAGTATTTGCGTTTATGTACTGCTTCCATTTTGATCATTGGCTCCGGATCCGAAAGTTTTTTACCATAAATAAAAATTTTAAGATTTAATAAATCGGATCTTTTAGATTCTAGTGCAAATGGTGGCGGAAAATTTACCTTGTAAAACTATTTTGCAGGAACTTTCTGGACGGTGGGAATTTATTAATATGAAACATTTAGCAGCTATGTTACCAGCACTGCACGAAGAAAACATACTTATCTATGAAAACATGTACATGGCGGTAAATACGACGGCAATGTGTAATGAAGAGAGAAAATATTGAGTGGCACATTGCCATAAGTGTGTAGCGGTGTAGCTGACCAAAGTGATTTGTCATTCTAATTATTGACTTTTGAAACGACTACATATTGTGACAATTTTGTTACATTTGTTTTCAAGGCAAAGTAATGGTTTTGCTGTCAATAGAAATGAGGTTATTTTAAGATAATTTAAAGGTTCTGAAAAAATTGTGTGTTATTGGTGTAGCTTGAAAGTTTATTTTATTCCGTTATTTCAGAGTACCCTCTTTGGATTAATCCAAGGCTATTAAGTGTTAGCTATATACCTGTATTAAATTGTTGCAATCATAAAATGACATTTTGAGGCAAAATTGTAATATTTCATTGGTATTTTATATTCACAACAATAGGTCCCAATGATCCTAGGCACGCTGGAGGGACAGTTATTGACAGTTTTGGCATCCACTTCATATTTTATTGCACAGTTTGGACAATTTTTACACATTTTTGGCATTTCTTTTAAACAACATTTACATTAATAGCTATTAGGGTTTGGCTGTGCATACAATTTCAAATACCTATACATCTACATTTATATTGGCACACAATCAGGAACACACTTGGCATAGGCACAGATATATTCATTCTTCAAAATATTGAGTTAGAAGGTGGGTCTTAACCTTTTTTTCTAATGTGTTAAAACGACCCTGGTAATTATAATTGCTATCTAATTTCACAAGATACGTGCTCTTACTTAATAGTCTAGCACAAACGTGTTTAATTTATACGCATTAGAGTGTCTTAAAATAGGAGTAATGATAAAGGTAAATATTAAGAATAGCCAGTCATCATATATCGGCCAAACTATTGATTTTAAAGGAATAGTTTATTAATGGACCATGTTTCTATAAACGTTAGAAGTAGTAGGTAAAGAAAATTTCGAAGATAAAAAAATAAAATTTTCTTTACGTATGAATACTTCCAACGTATACAGAAACATTTTTAATTAGTTAACTGTATCTCAAAAATCTATTGTTTGGGTGGTACGTGATGAGTACTGATTCTTGATAGTTAACTTACCCTAACTTTACCCAAGGTAACAATGAGTGAGTGAGATATTTGGTCAGAGCTTAACATTGAGGCCTTTAGCACTGGTGAGGGATGATATGAGGCGAGTATGGAGTAGCACTGGAATGAAGGGATGGGGGATACAAGAGATCCCAGAGAAAATCTGCAGACCAATGGCATTGTCTGGAGTGATTTCCACATGCGAAAATCCGGGGACCCCTCAACAGCGTTCAAGGCCTCGATGTTAAGCGCTGACCAAAATCTCTCACTCACTGTTTTTGTGCTTTACTCAAAGGTACTACGTTATAATATTGACCAGTTTTACAATATCTGGTTTTCATAGTTATGATTAAACTTTAAGTGCTGGTTAGCAACAATTTCTGTTTCTCAATCCACGAATTTGAAAATCCACTGGTACATCAACAAGACGTTCCTAAACGACTGTTTTGTTCTCAACTGACCTGAAAATTCGGTGAGTCTGGAGGTTGTACACTGGAACACCACCGGTGAATTTTTTAACATAATCTCAGAAAACATTAGAAATAACTTGAATAATTGTGAAACTGAGCTCAAGGAAGCAGAAAATGTCTATTTTTTGCATGGATAGTTGTTTGTATTTTAAAATACATACATTCTGCAAGTATAAATTATTTATTTAATTTATTAACTATTACTTATGATACCAAAGTGTTCAGTTTGGATTTGTATGGCAGTGTAATGTTATGTTACATGAGTAGATCTATCCCAGTTAAAGCAAAATGAAAATTTTTCAAAAACAGTTAAACTGATGTTTAATAATTAAAAGTAATGTTAAGAATTTTTAAATAGTTAACTGACCATTGTCTAGAATGTAAATTTATAACTTCAGCATAAAGTAGTACCTAAACAAATGTATTTTTCCTTTAAAACATAGTCAAATTGGTAGAAAACATAATTTGCTACATGGTACGTTTGTAAAAAACTGAATTCATTCAGTGTTAATTTGTACGTATTTTTTTTCTTCCCACCTCGTCTGTTAACCTATTCTACGTCTTTTCGTGTTTTAGGTGCTGTGAATCAATACATCAAATTGGAAATGACAACCTAATAGGCCTACATATTATATTGACAGACCATTTCAAAAACAGTGAATGTAATTTGAAAGGAATAACTTTTAAAGAAATGTTCTGCACCATTTGTATTTGATTGCAAAATAGTTCCATTACGTAATAATGTTATGAATTTCTATCCATTGCACGTTGCTGGTGTAGATGAAGTTGCAGCAGAACATAAGATAACCAGTCAAAGTGTTTTGAGACTTGCAAGGTTTTCCTGTGACTGCAGTCATCAGATTGAAAAGAAATGTGACTGACACAACAGTTTCAACTTGTACCTTGTGTTTGCAGGTCTTGAAGAATGCCAAGAAGGTAACTATTTGTTTACAGTATATTTTGTAAGACATTTTCATTCTATAAGAGTGTGGTTACTATGTTGTGATGGCTTAATCTCCGTTCTCAGATTTACTTTGACACAGTATTCTGTTTATGTTGCTTAAAGGTTACCTATTCCAGGGCTCCACAAATTCTGGGCAGTAGGCCGCTGAAGCACCTAAATGTTCTGTTTGAACAATTAATTTTCTGCATGATGTAACTCTGCCATTTTTTCCCCCCAATACAAAACGTAGGCCTATTTAAAACAAGTTGAAAATATTGCAGTGTCATATACTATTTGTACAACTCTGCAACAAAGCAGTGTGTATAGCTGTGCATGTCATGCCGCAAGGTTAGCACTGTTATTTTTTGGCAGCTTCACATAGAGTTGTGTATAGTAAAATAAACAGAGAATTTTTATTTGCTGCTTCGTGCTACTGTTTATAAGTTATTATTTAAGTTTTTGACACTTCAATTTTACGTTTACAGTATATTTAATATAACATTAGAGATCCTTGCAAAAAGAAGATGTAATTGGCTTAAATGAGATTCTGTAAACATCTACTATAATGTTTTAGAACACATTATTGGACATAATTGCTTTACTGTCTGAAAGTGCTGTAAGCCTGGAACAAATGACAGATATTTTCTTGGCTGTTACAACTTAGTCACATTTCACATTCTCTCACATAAAATATAGCATAAGAGGTTTAAAGTTTACAAACCTTGTTAAAATCAACTGACATGAGTTTTATAAAGTAAAATTGTAAATAATTGCACTCAATGCATTAATTATGCATACAGCATAGCTTTTATTTGCTGTATTTAAATGTCCTGTATAATTTCTTTAATAGCGTTCGTTACGTACTTTGAATTAATGATGCTTTAATTGACTGTCCTATCTCACTTATTATGTTACTAAACTGTCACTGATAATTTTGAGATGCTATGTTTAATGAGTATGATGTCACTGAGCAAGGTGGCACAACTGTAACACGTTGGGTTTTACATTTGGTAGGACTCTGGTTCAATTCCGTGCTCCAACCTTCCTAATTTCAGTTTTCGATGGTTTTCCTGAATCACTCTATGTGAATACATTGTTCCTTATCAAAGACCATGGCTGAGTTCTCTCCAGTATCTGTGGTATGCCTATTCTATCACCATCTCTGATGACCTCGCTGTCTTTGAAAAGTAATACCCATTTTCCTTACTTATTTAATGATAATGAATGGACAATTTAAAATAAGGCGGAGCTCCAGTCTGGTGTGGGATACAATTCCTACCTCCATGGATACCGCAACCAAACATAATCTTCATGCAAGTATTTAGCTTCACAAATCCAGGATGAGATGTATGTAAAGAAAATTTATTATTTGTTTGGAATTTACCGCTTTTTCAGGTAAACATTGATCTTATGCATTTGCGTATCATAACCATGAAATGTAACTAGTATTTTTTGCTCTTGCATGCAAGTCTACGAGTTCACAAAATTCTTGGTTTCTACCATCCCCAACCAACAAACCAGCACGTTTGTAAACAAGCTTTGTTTCCCACAGTACTCTCCCCCTGAGGTGAGACGTCAGAGGGCGTGTACCTCAAGTCCATTGTCAGTACTCGTCTGCTATATCATTTCATCCTCACTATGTTCAACTATTAACAGTAATTTAATTTTAGGTCAGTAAACCTCAAAGACATAATTACTAATTGACGTGCAGTCACTGAAAATTATGAGGCACTTTGTTTGAACAAATAAGCTGGAAAATTTTAAAATAATTTTTGCCATCAAGTAAAGAGTAATCATACAAAACATTTTTGGGTTTTGTTTTCATTTAAGGTATCTCCATAGAAAAAAAAATTATATCTGTGGATTTCTTACTAGAAACACTTAAAATTTTGTTCATTGATTGGTGTTTAAATTTTTTAGTGGGATGGCAAGTTCTATTTATAAATAAACTTTTTGTAGTAAATTTGAAAATTATTTCCTATTTGATAAAGTTGGGTAGCTTAGTTCTTTCAGTAAATACGTTATTTTTATATCAAAGTTGATGAAAATAATACTTTGTGCTAAGAAACTTAATTTTACCAAATATTTCTTAATAAGGGCTAAATTTGGCTAGCTCGTATTTTAAAGTCAGCGATTTTAGGAATTAATTCCTGGAAACCATGGAATTTTTAAATCGGAACATTCCTGTGGTTTTCTTCGATACGTATGTGTTTCATAAAGACTTTTAGACTGCGCTATCATCAAACATCTTAGGCTACTTCTCTCACATGCAATACGTTCTTGGTTGGACCTGGTTGGAATCAAACTTTTGTTCTAATTTAGGCTGGTCAGCATACTGTATACATTTTCAAACAAAGCTGCTTGTGTAATTCTTGTAAGTTTTTAAGAATAATTTAAATAAATACAGTGATTGAAAATGTTAAAGTAGTGTTGTTGGGAGTAGAGTGACTAAAGATAGGCTTACTTTGTTATTCATAGTGCTACCATGTAAGGTGTTTTGAAAAAAAATTTAGCAGAGTCAATTAAATGGATTGTGATATTGTTTTTCTTTATCATTGAAATTCTCGGTTGTTATTTTTACTCTTGTAATGATTAGGTCAAGGTGTTGTGTGCCAGGTTGCAAAGACCAAACTGCTTCAAGACATAGACTTCCTGTTTATGACCCAGCAAGATTTCATATTTGGAAGCAACGCATAGCACAGCCAAAATTTGATGGTGTTAGTGAGGATCATATCTACCAATCGTTCAAAATATGCCGTGCACACTTCAGCGAGGATTGTTTCAGTCCTGGCACAAAGCGACTCAATGCAAACGCATTACCTACTTTATACTTGCCAGGTATGTGCATTACTATTTTGTGAAGTATGTAATACACCACTAATGTAAGGATGGATGACATTAATGCCCCCTCCCCTTTTTTTCCCCTCACTTCCCAAAAAAACTGTATTTTGGTATTGCTGTGTAAAATTTGAAGAATGTTTTCTTTTACTCTTTAATTAATTTTTACAGCTGCTGACAAATAATGCATCAAGAGTGTAGTCTCTAGATTCTACATAGCTTGTATAATATCAGTGTAGGCAGCAAAGGCTATCTTCAGAGTACTTTCATCAAACTGTCATTATTGAATTCAGAACCGAGATGTATTTGTTGAACTTATTTGTAATGCAGAATTGTGTTACCGTAATTATAAACAAGTTGCAGTATTCACGTGAGAATCAGTCAATTATCTAGCACACATTATGTTTGGTCTTGTGAGTTTGAAATGTAAAAATCACTCCTTTTGAACAGTGCAGTAGATCGTCTTTGGTCGATAGACAGCTTGGCCCGGAGCATTCGCGCATTGAATAATGGGTAGAATCATCTGTCAAAGTACAAACAATTGTGACAGACTGCTGCGTTTGAATGGGTGGACGATTTATTTTCTTTAATTAGTCAGAAAATAACTTATATACATCATGGATTCGGTGGTGTTTGATAAGTCTCAGACCAAATGATGTTCCTGGAGCCTCATTTGTCTATAGAAATATAGATGATCAGGAAGTTTGGAGAGTTGAGACGATGGCTCAAGTACTGTGGCTTGCTATGGAAGGGTTGCAAAACGGAATTAATAAAAAGGACAAATAAAAAAATACGTGCTATTACCATGTTTATAAATTTATGTTCTGTTATATGTAAAAAAATAAAGATTATTTTATTTCTAATAATTCTATACACGAACATAATACAAGACTAAAGAATAATTTACATATTCCTACATGTAATTTATCTATTTATCAAAAAGGAGTTTATTACTCTGATTTAAGGCTTTTTAACAACTTACCGACTGATATTAGGCTTTTATGCAATGGAGAAATGAGTGTGTACAAAAAATACTTATTTAATAATTGATTGTATTCTGTAAATGACTTTGTAGAATCTTAATTGTAAGAGTGTAATAATCAAGAATTTTTACTGGTACAATATGTATGTTTTATGTAATTGTAAAATTAATGTATGAGTGACATGTTCTATACCCCGAGTTTGCTCAATTAAGGAATCACTTGAATGAATAAAAATAATAATAAATGTGTGCATGTATGTGAAATTAAAATAATACCTACCGTATTTATTTCATCTAGGCAAAGTTGCTGTGGAATATTAGGGCCTATTGAGATTGTGGACAATAGTCAGAATATTTCAAATGTTTGAACTTTCAGTGGTTGTGAGTGGTTAATGTTATCATTTGTCAGGTATTGTAGACTTAAGTTGTTATTTATTTCATTTGTTTTATCTTGCAGACTATTTTGTGTGTCCTTGTTTATACCATCAGAGTCGAAATTCGGAATTACACGATTGCGCTTTTTTGATGTTTGTCTTCTAAGGAAGTCAAATGGATTGAAGTTAGCTAACTTTATTTTAGTGTTCACAGACACTTTTCTGAAAGGGAAATGACAAAAAGCTAATGCTTTTGTGTTATAGGCCTAGACTGTAAATACTTAGCCTAGGCCCAAACACTTTAGCAGCCTCATATCACTTAATAATATATTGCTACAAAATGAATACTGGCAAACTGTGCCCCTCAATGAAAAATAATACAAATGGAATGTTAATGCCATTGGTAGTAAATGTCCTGTAAGCCTATTGTGCTACAACTATTTTTTTTTTGTGTTGCTACTGACAGTTGTAATTTTTCAGCTCAGCTTTGCAAAATAAGTTTTGTCCATATAATTTTAGATGAACATGGCCTAAAGTAGTTGAACACTCTTTATCAGGTGAAAGCAGTCTTTACAAAAAGTTACTCCAGAATTCAAAATTTTGGTACACAATCTCATGTGGTAGTTAAGTGCAGAAGCCGGATAAGGTGCAGAGGACTGTGAGGTGGGTGTAGGGTAGGCAGGGGCGTCATTTCAGATTTTTCTAGGGGGGGGGGGAAGATTTTGTTTTCTGGCGACAGTGACCTTGTTGCATCTTTTATATTAATTAAGCATGTATAAATTAGATACTTTAATAATACAACTTCAGTTTTATGTCCTTAAGTTAGCATTATTTACATTTAAAAATACAAAAAATATATTTATACACATAAAATTCTAAATCCAGGGGGGGCATTTGCCCCCCCCCCCCTGTAGCCCCAAATGACGCCAATGAGGGTAGGCCTAAGTGGAAACGGCAGCCTGGGCAGGAGGGTGAGAAGGAAAGTAACTATAGAACATCAATGATAAAGGAAATGGGATGGAGATCATTGAGTGACAGGATGAGAGTGGAAAGACTGGTTAGGTTGTACAGGGCAGTAAACTGTGTGGGTGGATGGGGAAGTCTAGGTTGCTAACTAAAGGAGGGTTCAAGGCAAGAAGAAACAACAGTGAATTCAGAGGGTGTGGGGTAGACAATCTAATGCTGGTTAGGTCAGCGAGAGAGTGTTAAGTTTTACAGGAGGTTTTGATGGCTGTGAGATGGGTTGAGAGGTTCGGAAAGAGTTTGGAAAGAGTTGAAACGGTCAAATGTCTGAACTTGCCACCGAACAGTAGGCCAATTGCGAGTGCTACATATTATTGTATGCCTACTTTATGCGTATTAGATACTTATTGGTAACTGGTTATAGGTGCAACTTCGACTTAACGTGAACTGATAGTATTGTGCAGACATAGTATACAGTTTTATATGTATAAAAAAAGCATTTAGCTGCAAAACACTCAACAAACATTTAGGTTTATATAATATTGTCTAGTATTAAAGTGCCATTTACATAGTGCGTCTTAATAAGGATTACATCAAGCCCATGTTCGTCTCAGGTGATCCAGCTCTCTGCCTCAAATGTATGGACGTACTGACGTAGTCGTCTGGGGCTGTGATCTAGGATCTAGCCCTCGACCCAAATTTATGAGTAGCGACCACGAGTGACTATATCTCTTTACAGGGATTTTCGGAGTAAAAATAAATAATATCCTTAATGTATTTCTATCAGTGATACCTCAAATCGCTATTGCAAGTACCGTACACGCATCTTTGTACTATTTTTACAACATTAACCAGTTCAAGTAATACTATTCATATGACGTTTTGACGAACGTTTGTACCAACGAGCTGGTTTGTACAGGAACAGCTGATCCTCGGCGCGATGCTCATCTGACGTCACCGGGGCCAAGCCGTCTATTTGGTCAGTGGTTTTTATTCTTTAGAGGCGTGTACGGAAACGTACTAACTAGGTATAATCCTGCGGTGTAGGATTGGTCACGTTACTGGATCTACACGGCCGTAGCGTGCGGTCGTAAATCCAGATTGTAGTTACTCGGCGACCTTTTCAAAAATATGGTAAAATCTGCAGCAGTAATTTCAGTCGCCGATCTGGCAGACCTGTGTTATCAGGCAAGGCTAAAACAGTGCAGAATATCATTTTGTGCTAGTGTAATATACATGTGTAGCATTAAAACTGTGTACTAGTAATAATAGTAATTTATTCCGTACCTGAATTTTGTACTCTTGCGACATTTTTACTTGATAAACTGCTCCAGACTTCTTGTTCAAGAAAAATATTACGATCCGACATCGTATTTTCCGTGAACATACATTCAAATCGCCTTACAACTGTCTATTATGTACACATGTGGGAGTCTATACTTTTTATCGCGCTCTTTATCGTCTGCTGGCTATCTACCCTGCTCCCGAACGGGGTAGATCTACGTGGATCCGACGACGGGATCGAGTTGAACATGCGGAGATCTTGAGGGCCGGTAGATCTTTATCGCATGACGTTTCCGACCGGTGTACTCGCTGTCGGGTGGATCCGAAGTAGTTTCCGTAATCACGTTAGTGCGCTGCTTGTTGAATCTTTACCGTTCGCACTTTGCTCATCGGCTTTCACCTTTATCTTATCTCAAGTTCCATGGAAGTTTAGGATTCCCCTTGTTGAACTGTTGTTGTCAATTTATGACAGTGGTGTAGATCTACCGACTTTTCACCAGAGTATTCTTACTTCAGGTCCCTGAAATGGGTAATGTAAAATTTCTTTAGTAATTTTTTATTATCTACGCTTCTATGTCCACACCTATCAAAAGTACATGTCTGTAGTGTCTACACAACTTCATAATTAACGTTTGCACATAGGCCTACATAATTTTTGTTTCATTTACTACTCTTCAGTCCAAGTATTTTCGTAAAACAGGGTTAGATTATGATAACTTAAGTATAATATGTATATGTCTAAGATAATTAAAAAAAAAAAAAACATATGTTATGTAATCCTGAAGAATGTTAATTTATACCAAAAAGAATGAAAGAAAAATATATAATTACTATTGTATAAGCAATTAGGTTGTCACAATCTCATCCCTTTTTGCATAATGTTACCCCATTTTACTGTGTCTTAAATGTTTCTGATATTGTAATTTTTTTTGGGGAAAGAAAAGAACAAGTTACATGTGTATACATTTATATGGTCAGTAGTTGTATTTACAAAAATTATTTTTTTTTCTGTTTGGCTACTTTTTGTAAATAATATAGCAAGTATATTTGTGCATCAAAGAAATATTTTGAACATAACACCATTACAGCAAATGTGTCACAGAATACCAGAGAATACACGTAGCTAGACAAGTAAACTAAGAAAAGAATATAGTTGGCAACTGACTATCGAAGGAAAACCTGCAATTCCACAAGGAATTCTGTCAGTGAGTTACGAACAAAACTAGAAATTAAATTTACACAAACCACCGCACAGGTAGGACATATAACCAACCAAGAATAAAATATAAAAACAAAACTCATATTATTCCACTACAGGGATTGTGTCAGTAAGTGGCAAGAGAATGGTTTCTTTATTTATTTAAACATTGCCCATTTGACTCCGTAAGTTCATGATTTACATCGTTTCATAATCTCTTTAATAAAGTTTATTTACAGTGGTTCAATTAAATTAATCTCTGATTTATAATATCATAGATGACCAGCGGTGTGTGGTTTTAATTTTAGATTCAAAATATAATTATTCTGTATTGTCCCAGTGTCACTTCAATTCTACCAGTGATATAATGGTTTCACGTTTTCACTTAAATGTTATAATATACGACTCGCCTTATAGTACGTACTGTGTGCTACGGCAGTTGCTGCCTGTTCCCCGTGCTTGCTTTTTCAGCCAGTGATGCAATACTGGCCTTCTCCTTCAGCTTGCAATGTCATGGTGGTTCCGCCTTCCCATTTGTATAGATGACACCTTATCCCTAAGAGGTAGTGATCGGCCTTCAGCTCTTCAGTTGCTGTTGTAATTTCATTTGCCATTTGGAACTGGCTCGCTTAAGGTCCTAGGGTATGGGAGCATGGACCGCCCCATAAGTGTCCATGTAAGGTGTAGTTTTCTCCAGGTCCTCCCTGCTTTCCGATACGAAGCTGTTTTGACTCGCCAGGTGAGAGAGGGACACGCTGGCACGAACAGACGACGACCCATCGAGCCTCGTATTCCCGGCTACATGCTGAACCGGGTGGTGCCCAGAGCATTCCAACGCAGCTCCGTTCCTACCTTTCTAACCGGACACGGCGTCATGTTGCCCAACACTTTGGCGTGAACATTGCAGTGTAAATCGACGTACAACCGACACAGAGAAGGACTGGAAGACGACACTTCAGGATCGCTACATTGGCATTGTTTAGCCAGCTACGTCACATCCTGCACGTCAGCGACAGCAGGAAACAATACACTGTGCTAGATCTAGAAACAGATCGAACCATCGCACACAATGAGCAGCAAGGAGTGTGTTAGGTGTGGATTACCAGCCTTCCCTGATTTACTCTTCGGAGAAGTACTGCAACAGTGCTGCATATGTGCCATGGAGAACCGGAAGGAGAACCCGAGCATGAAAGTGGAGATGCTTATCGACCACAGCCCGCCAAGGCAGGCCGAAGTATGTGACTCGCCAACATGTGACAGATAAAGGAAGGAGATGGCCACTTGTGTGACTTGTCGAATAAGACGCCACCGCAGATGTTCGCACGCCACGGAACTTGTCACGTTCGGTGAGGGCGTGTTTGCTTGCGCTATTTGTGTGTCATCGAGGCCCTCTCCCCCGCTTGAAAGTCATACGTCACAAGCTACAAACCTACCACTCTATCACTCCTCCCTCAGCGCCTCGACGACTGCGCGTCGAGCTGTCGCGACAACCCGCCAAGAGAGTGGGGACATAATAAAACTTCCCGAGTTCTCTGGACACATGCACAAGGACGTGGACCAGTTTCTGCAGCAGTGCGAAACACGGTGTTTACGGTACGGCATAGTGTACGAGGAGTAGGTTGATCGTGCGATTAGCAACTTGCATGGTGCCGCAAAGGACTGGTGGAGAATATGGGGACATGCAACAATGACATGGGACGAGTTTGCGAATGGCCTACGGTATTGGTTCGGGTCCGCTGAGGCTATAGCAGACTGTCAAGCGCGATTTTATGCCGAACGACAAAAGGACACAGAGTCGACAGAGAGGTTCGTAGCCGCGAAAATCCAGCTGTTCCGGCGCATCTATCCAACCACGCCACAGAAGGACGCACTAAGCAGCATAACCGCGCGTCTGCGACTGGAACTCCAAACTTTTTTGGCAGAAGTGAATGGTGAAAGTGTGGAGGGATACGTTCGTCGAGCAATCAGGGCCGTCAATCGGCTGAGGGGACGTCCATCGGCTGAGGGGACGTCCATTACAGACACTAGGACGGGCGGACGAGGAGTGCTCCATCACCAGAAATATGCCTGATAGCGGCACACCAACGGGCCGAAGACAACAACTCGTGATTAAGGAACCGCGGTCGGCCGACCCTGCATCCGCCCCACAACTCTCGCGACAGGACATTCGACCGCCACAGTGCCACACCTGCCCAGCGTACACATTTCACTGGCACCGCAACTGCCCTGTTAGAAATGCCACATGCCCGCCGTCTGGAAACGCCTAAGTCGGGGAGGCAGACCAGATGTTGACCTCCCCGCTGTTAATCGCCACACACATCTGATCACGACCAACACCGACTCAAAGCTATTTTGGGACAATTAACTGTCGAAGAGGATCAGTTACTCCGCATCCCGATCAAAGTCAACAACCAACCAACTGCTGCATTAGTTGATAACTGCCGCCAGCTGTACGTTCGTAGCATCCACTCTCGTTAATCCATCACAGATCCGACCTGGACCCTGCATGCTACAGCTGGCCACCAGAGGGAAGCACAGTGTCACACAGGGCGTAACCGACCTGACGATCAAGATACGCGACCAGACGTCTCAAGTCGAAGCCTTGGTCGTGTACGGCCTACGAGAGCCCGTCGTGTTGGGGCAACCATGGCTGCAGCAACAAGAAGCAGTGATAGAGGTCGCGGCGAAGAGGGTACACATGGGAGCCGAAGAACGACGAACAGTGTATGCTGTCGACCGGTGGCCGAATACCAACAAACACACAATTCACCTGGGCGACCTGGACAACGAGGTCCCAGCCGAATACAGGACAGCGATACAAGCTCTCTTGGATGAACGGAAAGATGTCTTCGCTTTCTCTGACCTACTTCAGACAACCATAGCAGCTGAGCACCCCATACTGACACCTAACCCAGACCCAGTCTACACTGGTCCCAGAGGCTATGGGATGCATGAATAACGGGTCATCCGGGAGCAAGTCGCCGAGATGCTAAAGGAGGGTGTAATCGAACCATCCAATAGTCGCTATAATGCCCACATTGTACTCGTGCCGAAGAAGGATGGGACACTGCGCTTTTGTGCTGATTTCCGTCCACTGAACCTGGTAACAGAGAGTGCCCCTCCACCGCGGATCAGTGTTGATGAGGCCTTGGCAGGAATGGCCGAGTGTTCTCGACGTTAGACTTAAAGTCAGGTTATTGGCAAGTACCGATACGTCCAGAAGACAGCCTTTACGACGCCAGACGGACGCCGCTTTCAGTTTCGGATGATGCCATTCGGGCTGAAGTGCGCTCCCTCAACCTTCCAGTACGTGATGACGCAGGTGCTGGATAGGTAAGTCTGGGAGTTTGTCGCAGCGTACCTCGACGACGTCATTGTCTGGTCCCGGACATGGGAGGACCATGTACACCATCTGAGTTTAGTGTTAGAACGACTGGCAGTGCACCAACTTGTCGTATCCCCCCAGAAGTGCCACATCGGTAGAAACTCTGTCGACTTCCTGGGGCATGTGATCGGGCCAGATGGTAACTACGCCCATCCCGAACACCTGGACAAAATTGCCAACAGCACATTTCAGACGACCAGGAAACAAATGCAACGGTTCATTGGATTAACGAACTGGTTGAGGAACTACATAACGAACTTCGCCACAATCGCCGCCCCTCTCACTGGCTTGTCTATAAAAAGAAAACGTGCCCAGAAGGCATTTGAAGAGTTGAAATCGCAGTTCACACAGTTTCATGCTTTGTCTCGCATCAACCCTGAGAAGCGCCTCTACATCCAGACCGATGCCAGCACGGAAGGTGCCGGCGCCATCCCTATACCAGCTAGCTGACAACGGGTCACGACTCATTATCAACTACAGTAGTGCCAAATTCGGAGAAGCAGAACGTTGCTATCACAGCAACGAGCGAGAGTGCCTGGCGGTAGTTGGGGCTCTTCGTAAGTACCGCCATCACCTAGAAGAAAGACAGTTCACGTTAAGGACGGACAACAAGTGTCTGGCGTGGCTGGACACTATGCAGGGAAGGAGGGGTAAACTCATCGGCTGGGCACTGTTACTACAGTCGTTTGATTTTACGATTGAGCATGTCAGCGGAGTTGACAATGAACTCCCCGATCATTTGTTACGGGATCCAAACCCGGCTCAAACCATCATGGACGACCACGACGTGGCAGTGATGTTTCCTCCTGAGCATCCCTCAACTCAGCAGAGGAAAGTCGAAACAAAGGAACACGCCTCACTGCAGGTGATCACGCATTCGTTCAGACCGACTACCTGGTCTGCTGTGAATAATCACGTCCTTAACACACAAAAAACATCGCCTATAGCTTTGCGCTTAATAGCCAAGTGCGCCGAGGGTAATGTGGAGCGTGTTCGAGTAAGGGATCAAGTGCTAGAAACGAGGCCGCCAGGTGTGGAGACGGCATGGAAAGTGTTTGTGGCCCCCGAGGCGAGAGAGATAGTCTTGAACTTCGCACACAGTGATACACTAGCAGGGCATCCTGGGGTAGATCAGACAGTGCGGAATGTAATGCAGTATTTCCACTGGCCTGCTCAGAGTGGATGTGCGGGATTATATACGAGGTTGCCAGGACTGCCAGCGGAAAAAGGCACGGAGAGCAGATGGGACCGAACAACAATCATCCCACCTTCCCACTACTCCCTTCGAAGCTGTAGCATTGGACTTGATGGGACCGAATCCGCGCACCACCAAGGGATATTGCTTCATATTAGTGGTAACTGACATATTCTCTCGCTGGGTGAAGGCATATTCACTAACGAACACCCGTAGTCAGACAATTACACAAGTGATCCAGAAGGAGTTTTATGCATGATGGGGGTACCCCCGAACACTACTAACGGACAACGGTTCACAGTTTCTCAGTAGGCAGTGGAAGAGGTGGTGCCGAGAACTACAACTGAAGCACCATATGACACCGGTATACCACCCTCGTGCTAATCCAACAGAGATACGGAACCAGGAGCTGAAGGTCCAACTCCGCTGGCGTGTTGGAGAAGATCACTCACAATGGGACAAGCATCTGGGCAACGCTCTGTTCTGCCTCAAACTTCGGGTGAACGCCGCCACAGGGCAGGCACCGGCAACCCTCGTGCAGGGGCGCAACCTACTGCTTCCAGGAGAACCCAGGCCAGAGGTCCCTCAGGATGCAGAGGACTGGGGTGAGTTCCGAGATGCCGAACTCACTGCTGCCCGTCAACACCAAGAGGCGTATGTGCGAAAAATTCTGCCCGTGTCGGAAAACCCGCCTGCACCCCTGGAGGTAGGGACACTGATATATGCTCGGAACCTTCCATTGTCAGCCGGCACACGAAACTTCTGTGCAGGACTAGCACCTCGCTGGACAGGACCCCACACAGTGCGAAAACGCCTAGGACAACACGTCTACCTTTCCGAGATGGGGACAGGCGCCTCCGAAAGATCCACCGAGACGAACTAAGGGTGGTTCCTATCATGCTGGCTGACGAGGAGACAGATACAGATGGTGTGACACAGGCCCCACCGGAGGACACCTTACACCCACAAACTGAGAGACCGCTCCAAGAGGAGAGTGATAAACACTCGCAAAGCAGATGTGACAAGACTCTGGGACTGGCGTTACTTCTCCCGTCGATGCCTGATTTCATAACACTGCCGCAGGAAGCCGAACCAATAGTGACCATTCCTTATGAGGATGAGCCGAGACTCCAAACCATCGTCCGGGAAGTGTGGGAACTGGATGCGCCACTAGAGAGTACGACTTTTACCATACACATCGAGGAACCAGAAGAGTCGCCTCGATGCCGACCACGACGCCGACGCAGCAGGCAACCCCAGTTACATTCGTCCGAGCCTAGCACAAATGGCCAGCAGGAAGAAGGGGTCAACCCCCGAACCGAGGAACGAATGGAAATGCAGACGCCGAGCATTTGCCTGGTTTCGTTCTCGTGTTCGCCGCTTTCCGGAGTGGGGCGTAGCTGGTGGCCCTCAATCATCTGCGCCTACTGTACAGACGCAAGTGGCAGAACGTCAGGACGTAAAGACCACAACATCCCAGGACATGCTGGTGTTTCCGATGGCCGGCACCCCAATGTCTATTTCCTCGATCCATACCAACAGACACCGAAGGGAGACCTACGATCTCGTCCACGACAGAAACAGCAGACCTGCTGTGCACCACCAGACGACTCAGGAGATGAAGCTGAAGACTTCGACCCACAGCAGACCGTAGTGTTTAGTCGTCGGGGGCGACACCGGCAGCAAAGTACATAGCGAATGCACACACCCGCCGTGACCAGTCGTTTTCAGGATGAGGACGTATGTCGTCGTATCAGGCCACAGGCCAGGTGGAGTTGCGCCTCGTCGCGGCAGGTGTTCGCAGAGTGTGTCAGTGGCAGATGTGCGCTGGTTGGTAATGTTAGATGTGCAGTACTTGAGTGAGTGTAGCGGATCAGTGACGGCGGCAGGATGTGTGTGAACTTGACACTGACGTGCGACACCTGCCATCACGGTCGCAGCACGGCCATCTGCCAGTGCAGGACACATAGCTTTGCCGCCCCCTCCCGCTACCGGCACACGAAAAAGGCAGTCTGGAAGCAGTGGACGCGACGGACAGAACGAGAGAGACGTGGCGTGCTTCGGGACTCTTAATTCGTCCAGCGAGAATTACGTAACGCGCATGTGCAACTATCCGGCCCAGTGTTCTACTTTGTTTTGCTATTTGGAACTGGCTCGCTTAAGGCCCTAGGGTATGGGGGTGTGGACCGCCCCATAATTGTCCATGTAAGGTGTAGTTTTCTCCAGGTCCTCCCTGCTTTCCCCGATACGCAGCTGTTTCGAGTCGCCAGGTGAGAGAGGGGCACGCCGGCACGAACAGACCACGACCCATCGAGCCTCGTGTTTCCGGCTACACGCTTAACCGGGTGGTGCCCAAAGCATTCCAACGCAGCTCCGTTCCTACCTCACTCTCACCGGATGCGGCGTCAATGTTAATAGAACATGTTAAAACTATTGGTACCACATTGCCAATTTTTCCATTTGCGGTTCATTAGTTATCCTTGGCCTTTATCGTTGTTTAGTCACTTGCATGATGTTTAAGGTGACCATTCAGAATAATTGAATGCTTTGAACAAAAATATGTTTTAAAAAATTATTCAAAAAGAAAATATTATGAAAGTGTCTGTTCCCAAGTTGTGCACTTAGTACTGTGCTTCTGAATGTTGCCCTTGGACTTAAAAAATATTTTCTGGCCATGGCACATTTAAAAAATATTTTCTGGCCATGGCACATTTAAAAAATATATTCTGGCCATGGCACATTTACACTATGTGAGAAACCAGATATGTCGTGCAGCAAGAAAAATTATAATCAGTTAGTAGTCCCAGCATCCATTGCATAAATTTTTTTGGGTACCCCGTTCTGTCTCTGTGCACCATTCTCCCCCCCTCCCCCTTCTACCAAGTATTAATTTTTTGTGGCAGAAACCTTTGCAGGCACACACATAGGCCTAACTCATTAAAGTTTTTTCCACATAAATTTATGGGTTTCCTGTTTTGCCTTGATCCCCTTTTCATCCAAGTATAATTGTTTTGGCTGAAACCCTGTGCACAAGTCCTCACCAAAGGCTGCTCCCCCCCCCCCCCTAATACTAAATTTTCGGTTTAGGGTATATCATTTTGATCACACTAACATGTTTTGCCTTTCTTTCTTTCATTAGTGGAAACATCTGTCTGTTTCTTTACATGACAGACAGATGTTCATTGCACGGCAGGTTTTTAGGATTCAGTAGCTATAGCCTAGATATAACAGTAGTAATCACACTTGTATTGTTTCAGTCCAGTCAGAATGCCATCTAGATGTGGACACATTTTGTTCTGGTTTTTTCTATTTTATGCTTTAATTTATCACACCATTTTACAGGTGGAGGCAGCTCGTCCTGCAGGCCTTCAGAAAGCAATTGCTCTGAAGATCCAAATTCACACAGCTGGTTTGTTCAGGACACTGTAAGTATTGTATTCTAGCACAACTTTGAAAGTAAAGCACTCTTCTGCTAAGCATTTTTAGTCATGATTGGAAACGTCACTGCTTCACATTAGTAGTCCCCAATATCATAAATGGAACTAGGTATGCTTTTCCCAAAGTGTATTTCGATATGTGTTAATGACATATTTGGTGCAGTTTTTAAATATGAACCTTATAATAGTAACCCTTATTAGTTGGTATTCAATAAAAGTAGATAGGTAGTTTCAAATTTGACTGTGTAGCTTCACAATTATAAAATTACTGCAATGTTTTCAACTGGTAACATCAAATGCTGTAGGCAGTCTAATGTTAAAATATGAGCTACGTATTTAAATCTCTGTCCAAATCAGATGGCTTACACTTTTTATTTCTAAGAGAAAATACCATTTTTCGTATTAACTCTTTCACTGTGACATTCGACTATAATCGAATATTCAAAATATTGCTAAACTGTGATATGTGACTTAAGTCAAACACCTAATTAAATGACTGTGTAAACACTAGGTATGGTGCATGGTTTTCTCTCTTGAACTAATTTTTTTTATTATTTTTTACACTATCTTGGCATAATTAAAAATTTTTATCCTGCAGAGAAAGAGTTGAATATAAGGCCAGAAAAATTTTAATGTTCACTTTTGAAACATAGCTTTTACCATATTCTCTTTGGTAAGTAGATAAAATAAGTTTTCCCATAATCAAGCATTGTTAAAATAAGGGTAAGTCTGTCTGTTGAAAATACTTAATTTACATTACGCAAAACAAATACAGTAAAACGGGGTGCATTGAAACATTGGTGTAAATTGGGATGCAATTTTAGAGAAAAATTTTAATTCTGTGTTTAATCTGTGTGTTTAAATAGGCAACTTAAAATGATTTGCAAGCAGTAGTTTCATTGTAATATAAGTTTATTTAAGCGAAAGTTGTAAGCTAGAGATTTGATTCTAGTTTTGTTCCAGTTCATTCCTATGTTCCAATTATGCTGTTTTATGGTACACCTGATACACACGAATGAGCACTCAATTATTTACATTGGCTATGTTTTGATATAAAAGCCTTTATTTCCTGCATGATCGTACAATACATCAATACAAATGTAGATGCAAACAAATGTAGGGCCTATTTGTAAACAAAAGGTATTTTGGTCACAGCACTACCCAGGTGAAATTTACAATATGGTGCTAATGGGTCATATCACTGTTTTAGAACATATTTTGTTTTACATCTTTGGTGACTGCATTAGTTCACAAAATTCAACTGAGTACTACAAACAAAAAAGTCAGGTTTTTACATTGTAAGCACTAAAGTATTTAATAATTTTTCTGAAAATGTGTGTTATTAGTTGTGTATCATGATATTGTGTGTGCAGGTCTTTGATGCAATATTAATTGATATGAAGAAATACAGGCATTCATGTTCACAGTTTTGCTATTTAGTTACAGGATAGGAGAAAGTAACTAGATGGTAAAATTAAAGATCTTAGATTTTTTTAGTAATATGTGTTATATGTGTGTATAATTTTGTAACATATTCGTTTTTTTTTTTATTAGTACACGTATTGTGATTGCTTACTACATTGATTACTTTAAACAAAACCAATGTATCAAAAATTAATTTTTTATTCCCACCTTAGAAATTCAAATCATAATATATTTCTTCTCACATTTTGTACTTATTCAAATCCATTAATGTGTTAAAGATAATGTAATTACGTGTACAACACAATCTTGCAGAAACTACTAGAATTCAATTCATAATTAAAAGGAAAGATTTGTATATAATCTGCAATTATGGATGGCTGTGGAATACAAAAGATGTATTTTTCTTCATACAATTTTACTGTTAAAATTATAACACCTATCTTCACCATGCTGATACCAGATAATAATTGGTGCCTGTGGTAACATCATTAACTTAATTAGTTAAGAAGGGGAGATTTTACAGGCAAGCATCTAGACCTGTTCTTCTATGGCTCTGGGTCATGTAATTATTTGGTTTTAATTTTTGCCACTTAAACATTATTATTGTATCCGATAGTATTATGTTATGAATTTACAAAAAGGAAAACTACGAGCAACCCAAAGAGGCATGGAAAGGCCAATGTTGGGTTTCATGAGGAACGTTAGGAAAAGAACAAAGAATGTTAAATCTGTAACTAAGTTTCAGAATATCTAGGAGCGAGAGTAAACACCTTAAAATGGCAATGGGCTGGCCATATTGCTGGAAGGAAAGATTAAAGATAGATAAAGTTAGTGCTAAAATGAAGTCCAATAGAACATGAAAGAACTAGAAGAAGACATAGGACAGATGGAACAAAGATAAAGTAATTGGGAGGGGGGAGTAACACTGCTACCACCTGGCAGATAACTACACAAGACCGTTCCATATGGAGAGAACTTTAAAGACTGAATAGTCTGATGCTGATAGTGTTGTGCATATTACTCTACAGTGCCACAGATAAAACATGTTATCCTGTAAAGATACAACTATTGGAGAAAAACATTGAATGCAACTATATTGATTACTTTGAAAAATTTTCAAATAGGTGTCGTCTATAATGAATATTTTCCAAAATGTACTGATATCCCAAAATATCTTAATTTTCTTCAGCATTATATTATACAGTCTTCTTAATCAGTAACACAGTAGTTCATTATTCGTAGTGTAGCATACTTCAAAAATTCATGCATTAGCTAAAAAAAAATTTCAAAACTTTTTTCAACTGAAAATTTGACTGAAACAATTGGTTTTCTTATGTGCAGACTGCACCACACAAATTGATCAGTGAAACTAGTCTTAAATCCTTCTATTGGAAATAAATTTACCTGTAACTTTTTAAAGGGGCCAACCATATATATATCATGAGAGTTTTTTAAGTACATAAATAGTTAAAGTGTTAACCTTGCTTTAAGAATAAAGTATTAAATCATGCTTGTGTTTGCTTTTGACAAATCTAGATTTCATGACTCACAATAACTCGCAAATCCAACTGGCTCTTGTTATTTTATTAGGTGATCTTCTTTAAGTCTCTTGATTGAATGTCTGCAGATCAGTACAGGAGTGTGTTATCTTTCACTTGTGATCAATGTGTTGAAATAGTGTGATTTGTAAGAATGTGTAGATTTTTATTTGTCAGGCTTAATGTTACAGTTTTTTTCTTTGACTTCTTAAAATACAGTAGACGCTCGGGATACAGCGCTTTGATAAACCGCTCATTCTGCTATATCGCGGGGTAATTCATATCCCCCTAGCTAATGTACCAGAATCTTCACAATCCTACTATGTACTTCAAAGGGACGTTTGTTTTGCCAGTCAAAAGATCAAACGAGAGGGGTGGAGAAGGACAAAAGGCAGCGGACAGGAAGCGATAATCCACGTGTTCAAAGTTTGACAGGCCTGATGTGTTTATTACTCGCCAGGAGTCTTGACGTCTCGCGGTGCGGAAAGCCTCTTGTTAGGGGTAGTAGGAGTGGAGGGGAAAGTATTGCTTGAAAGGGGGAAGGGGCAGATACTGGCACTAGGGTATCCCCAGCCGCTACGTGGGTGGGAAGTGACAGTCACAGCTGACGACACACTAGCAGCTGCTAACAAGAATTTATTGCGATCAGTTCAGTTTTTTATGTGGTGCGATGTCGAAGAAAAGAAAGGCTTATTCGGTGATAGACAAGTTAAACATTATCGACATAACATAAACTATAGTAGTTTAACAGTTAAACTGGAGTAGGCTACTGTATTACAGTCAGCCCGTCTTATCCGCGGACTTCGTATCCGGAGTTTTCACCAACCGCGGTTTGAAAACGAGAGAAAAAAACGTAAAATATAAACATTAAATTCTTAAGAATTTGTATTTTCGCACGCGCGCATAGTTTGCCGTACGAATTACTAGTGCGCCACTCGTGCACGAGAGAGCAGCTAGTTTCGTGTTGTCAGCCACTGTTATCTACTCCGTTACGCAATGTGCTTGGTGTAGGCAGCAGGGGCAAGGAAGCGATGCAGTGTCGAATGTGCGGGCGGCGGCACTTCACTTACATAGATCTTATCGCTTGCTGCACGCTTCCAAAACTAAATGATTTGATATCTCCCATGGGCTGCGTCGCCTGTCGCCTGCCCGCAAACTGATTCCACGCAGAACATACGCGTGTATTTAATTACATTGTCTTGTTTGCCCGCTTGCTGCCCGCCCGCACGTAGTACACGGCCCTGAAGTGCCTCTACTGTGTGCATTTATACACGATTCCGTGACCTGCAACATAATGTTTCCTAAAAAGAAAGACTGTAGTGATCCTTCTAAACCGAAGAGAATATCGTAAAATTCTTACTTTGACTGACTTAATGAAAAAGCTACATAATCAAAGACATATCTGTTGCAATTGGCAGCAGGTACTGGGAAAAAAACGAGTGTGCCATTCGTACGTCTCGAAATAAAGCACGACAAATAGGATCAAGTGTTAGTACTGCACTGAAAACGGCGAAATAAAATTGAGCTAAGTTAATTTAATTTAAATCAGGGGCGCTGTATTAAAACGAAAACTGCTAAAACTTTGTCCTTATCCATGTTTACCAGTGGAGTTGAATTTTTCAGTGACGTGTGTGAAAAAATTGTGCCAAGTCTATTTTAGTATAATCAGTGATGCCATATTAAAAACGAAACTGCTAACATCGTTAATTATGGTCAAAATAGTTTATGTTTATGATCCAATTCTTTTCTGTAATCGATATGCACGTCATACAAGCAAGAAATATTTAGAGAAAAAAGCAAAATATTCACGCCCATGTAGTTCCACTGTTGTTTTATGTAGTTGATAAAGATAAAGTACGCATTACACGCGAGAAATAGTGTTATCAGATGCCATTCTATCAACGCTTGTGGAGACACACTCTGTCTGCCCAGCGCACATCCTTGGCAGTGTAGGGTGGGTGGAGAGAGAGCGCGGCAGATCAGGCCCGTGCTGTGTTGTAACGTCAGCAGTAGCCGACCACCTGGCTCGCGTGCGCTGTTGCCAAGTCACTGCATCCGCTCGCAGTGTGGCTGCCGCTGTATCTAACTTGCGCCGCAATGCACACGCTACATGTAATTTTTACGATATTTAAATGTTGTGGGACACTTTACAAACGTATTAAATATCTGTACCTCGCACAAATATAGTAGCATTTGAGGTTAGGGGTTAAATTTTTTTTTATTAATTGTGTGTAGTGGTTTATTTAGGTTATTACGGTGTCTTGAATATACGCGGTTTTTGTTATCCGCGGATTTCCTGGAACGAAATACCGCGGATAAGGCGGGCCTTGTAAAGAATGAAAGTTTAACCGGATACGATGGCAAATAAGAACATTGCGGCGCTAAATAACACTTTATTGAAAAAAAATTGTTGGTTCTTTCTGGTCTAGCTCGGTACAGCGCGCATAGGCTATAGCGCGGGTTAGATTTAAGTCTCCCGACATGAGCGCATTATAGAGCTTCTACTGTCTCTATTGTACAAGTAGAAGCAACGTATAAAAATTACATAATAAGGAAATGGTGCAAGTCTCATTGAATCTGCTTTCAAAGCAGTGCATTACCAAGTTTTTAAGAAGTCTTTTGTGTATGTAAAACCCCTTTATAACAACCAACTCTCTATAATAACCCTTACTTCAAGAACTGTTGGGGTTTAAAGTAGGGTTTTACTGCAGATTACGTTGGTGCATCATAATCAGGTTGCATTTCATCATTATCGTTCCCAGCTTACGTTTTCTGTAGCCTAGTTCAGTTCTTTTGTACAGTTTTTAAAGTAGAGACTGAGCAAGATGGCACTTCAGTAACTCATTGGACTCACATTTGAGAGGACCTGGGTTCAATTCCCAGCTGTCGCCATTCTGATTTAGGTTTTCAATGTTTTTTTTTTAAATCACTTCTGATGAGTGCTGGGATGTTTCCTTACAATGCCATGGCTAATTCTTCACCATATTCTTGTTCTTGTATGATGCTGTGTCTTCATCTCCAATGACCTCACTGCCAGCAGATGTAAATCCCACCTGATTTCTTTTAAAGTAGAACAACTTTTGGCAGCTAATCTATTTTGATTCCTGCCAAAGGCATAATCATACCTGCCAACTTTTACGGATTGTCCGTAAAATGTACGGAAAGTACATACGTTTTACAGTTTTACGGAGGACAACATAATTTTACGGATTTCGGGACGTTCGACATTTATGTGTGTACATTAATGCCATTATTTACAAATGAATAGCGGAGAAATTTGTTTAGCGCAAGCGTACCAACATAAAATGTGTTTTACGGTGTTGTTTCGCTTTGCTATTGTGCATAAACACTCGTAAAATTCGTTTTTTACTGTGCGTTCAGCAGTTGGTCATAGTGAACACTATAGGAACCAATAAGAAAATTCGGTACGTGTTTTGTTCCCGGTTTCCTATTGGCATATTTTATAGCTAACAGCCAGTCCGTGAATTTCTTGTATGGACTGTTACGAGATGGCGATGTGCGTGTTGTTGGGCATTTTTAAACGACAAGTGTGTTGTTTCTTGTCCAATTCCGCACTTTTCTGTGTGTTTGGAAGCTGTATTTTTTACTTTAAAACTAAAAATATTTTTTCGCTGTTGTAATGAATATGACGTATAACTACCATGTGATGCGACGAAATTTTGAAGTTAGAAAAGGCATTGCGCGCGTGTTTATACTGTCGCGAACTTGAAAGAAATGTTATTTGCTCTTATTGTGAAGCATACGTACAATAATATTTTATATGATAACGAACCGTTCATAATTACTACTTGCATAATTTTTGTGCGGCATTTATTGGTAATTTATGGAAGAAGGTATGAAGCACCTAACTGTAACTACTATTTGAGGTTACAGGCCTACGTGGAAATCTCAGAATAAATATGAATTTTCTTAAGTAGGTTTTTGAAGGCGCTGTAGCTAGAGCTAAATATTACCTTACAGTATTTCGTAACTCAAAACACAATCCAGTTTGGTTTTGGGCTATTTCATGCCACATAAAATAAACAAAACTAGTTGAGATTTATATCAAACTTTGTGAAACTATTTATATTTGTAACCTTGCTTCAGGTTGTTTTAAGATGCAAGTGTACATTTTGAATAATGAAAGAATGATGTATTTTCAAAGAATTAAGTGAACAGGAAATTGTTCAAAGTATAACTTGGCAAATAATTGTTTTTGCATATTTAGGTCTTGATAAGGCCTACTTTAAAAACAAATAAACTTTTAAAATAGTACAGTAGAACCCTGTTATAACATTTCTGGATATAACGTTTTCCTGCATATAACATCACTTTTCTTTGGTCCCATCATTTTTCCATAAAGCATAATGCTTTCGTTTCCTGCTTATAACAACACTTGTATTTTCATTTCCTGCATATAACATCATTTTTTTCTCAGAAATTAACCATAACTCTGGTAAAATCTTTCTTAACTGTATTATTTTAGATAAAATAACTACACTGTAGACTAAAAACAACAGTAAAAAACAAATTAATGTCTGAGAAAGTGTCATAAGTGTACATTACAGTGATATTAAAGACTATGACCCTGAAAATTATGATCATGAACTTAAAAAGACAAGTGGGAAAGCCTCAATTGTACACACCATGTATGTATTAATTATGTTTCTGACGGCACAGTAACTATAACCTAATTTAATTTCATTATACGCTTATTTACTGTATATAAACTATCACATTTTAAGTTACTTTTGAGTAACCTCCATTTATTGGTGTAAAAAATATTGATTCCTGCTATAACATTTTCTTGCATATAACACTTTTTTTCACAGGTTCCTTGAAAAATGTTATAACAGGGTTCTACTGTATATATGTTATTATGTGTACAGTTTGTATTGCCTTGTGCAGTTTACGCCAAAATGTGACATTCTGGAAAAGTTTTACTGATGGTCATTTTGAAAAGTTGGCAGGTATGCATAATTTACCATTATGGCTTATTATTTTTTGTTTCAGGAAAATGAAAAGTCTTCTGAAGGCATCATCAAGTTTGTTATCACTTCTGCACAGCAGCAGCTTAGTGATACAAATGCCAGAATTTTCTCATCTGTGCAGAATATAAATAGTGTGCCTTGGAAAGTTATGTTGCAGAGAAAATATTCACGTGTGGGTATTTTTCTCTGTCTTCATGGGACTATGTATGATCCTAGCCACAAAGTTTATGCAGAGTTTGCCTTCAGACTTGTTGATGTAAAAAATTTTTCAGATTCAGTTATTGCGATTGGGCAACATGAATTTAGAGTTGGTGGTACCGGCCATGGCTTTCCTGATTTTGTATATGTAGAAAAACTGCTAACCCCAGATGGTAATTTTATAACAGACGACACTATTATATTTGAGTGTCATGTTGCGTGCTCCTCGTTACTTAAAGTTATTGAGGTAAGTGCATCTGAAGATGCTGCAATAGAGACATTTATGAAAGCACACGATTTGTCCATTGATTACCTAGCTGAAAGAGCTAAACATGTTTTAGAAAATGGTATAGGTAGTGACTGTGAGTTTGCTATGGATGGGTCGACAGTCAGAAAAAGGGCCTCCAAAGCCATCCTCGCCCGTGCAAGTTCAGTGTTTGAACGTATGTTTTTCAGTTATGGTAAAGAGCATGATGTTTATCGAGTGTCTGATATTAGCGGTAGCGTCTTTGATGTGGTGCTTCAGCACATTTACGGAGTCAAGTGGGAGTTTCACTCCAAGGCCCAAGTTACAGAACTCTACTATGCTGCTCGTAAATATGAGCTGAAGGACTTGCAGATAAGGTGCATCAAGTTCATTTGGCCCACTAAGCTAGATGATGCATGGGTTGCATTAGACTGTGCAGTGCGCTACAAAATTGAAGACTTACAAGAAGCTGCAATGAAGATAGTAAGGAAAAATGCATCTGAAGTGTTTAATTCGGAATATTTTTTGGACATCTCTTTCGACTGCTTAGTTCTCATTTTAAAACAAACAAAACTGAACATCAGTTCGGAACTTGATGTGTTTAATGCAGCTTTACATTGGGCCTGTGCTCAGTGCAAAAAGAAGGCAGTGGCTAGGACTGGAAGCAATCTTCGCTCAGCCTTAGGGGAGGCCATCAGGCACATCAGATTCCTCTCCTTGACAGAGAAACAGTTTGCAAGTAGCCCGTGTGAGAGTGAAGTGTTGACAGAACAAGAGAAGGCTGCTGTTTTTCAACGACTTGCAACAAAGAAGAAGGAGCCGTTGTTTATTGAGCTCTGTGGTATTACAAGTCCACGAGAGACTGTGTAATAACTAAAACTATGTTGTATATAGTAAATAATTCACTAGAGTGAAACTTGAAGTTACCTGTTCAAAGCATACAATTTCATTTTATATTTTTGTGTAATGCATAAACTGTAAAAAATTTGTTTGTTACGTACTTGAAATAACTATTTTATTCATACAGTGTTCCAGTTGGCTGTTTCATTTATCTTAACGGTTACATTATAAAATTCAAACATTATATTAAAACTGTTATGTAAATAGTTGCTCAGTGTTTAGTTAAGCATTTAACATATCTTGCAGTATATTAAATCTGCATTTACTTATCAACTATCCACCAAGTTTTAATTTTCAAAGTAAATGTATGTTTTCCAGTTGTAATTATTGTTTTCAAAGATTTATGTACTACTGGTAAAACTCCTCTATTGAAATCTAATTTATTACAACCATCTTTCTAATACCAACCCATTCTCATAGAAACCATAAAAAATTTGGTCGGGGACAGCCAAAAGTTTGAAAAAATTCTGTTACATATTAAATTAATTTGTTGCAATTTATTTTTGTCACTTTCCACTAAATTTTTCCTTTTATTGCTGCACTAAAAATAGATACCTACCTTTCTCAGCTGTTGGCACCAGACAATATGCATTATACCCTTCCCGCCCCTTCCACTCGAGCACTGTAATGTCTGCACATCCGAGCGGCAGCTGTATCACTGTTTGTGAGCTCTCACTACCTCATGGATGTGGTTTTCTCTCTCTCTCTCTCTCTGCATCTGTGCTTGTCTATGTTTGCAGAGTCACAAGGCATACGAGAATTCTTGTATGTGTACAAGGATTTAGGGTTTGTGTACTACGTACAATATAACAATGGAGTAGTATGATTTTGTACGAGAATTCAGAAAATTGTAGTCATTGTCTAGTAAATTACAGAAAAGAGCATACATTTCCTAGGTACTATGGTGAAATTATATTTGGTGTACGGAGGGAGGGGGGGGGGAGCATATGTGTATGTGTAAATAATGGGGTGTTGGGATACAAATATGAATAATTTATCATTAAACTCCTCCCATCAGCAACCAAATTAGATCATCGTAATGACAGCCTTCAGTTTAACTTAGTAAAGAGGGTAACCAAATTACCGTCACTGTTGAAACAAGGCTTTAATAACTAGCATATATTATAAGATAACATTTATTTTGTAAATCCCACAAATGAAAAATCTTGTGTACAGAATTGCTAGTTATATTGCCACTGATAATATACTATTGTTAATCTTTCTATCAGCAGTTCAGTCGAGAGGTTTCACTTTAATCTGTTCATTCCAAATTGCAGGAACCAAGCAAGGTGGCACAACGATAACTTGTTGGACTCGTGTCCGGGAGGACCCGTGTTTGATCCCCAGCTTTGACCATCCTGATTTTGGTTTTCCACGGTTTCCCAATATCACTTTAGGCGAATGCTGGAATGGTTCCGTAACAATGGCCATGGCTGACTTCTTGCTCATTGTACCAAGTTATGCATCACCATCTCTAATAACTTCACTGTCGATGAGACGTAACAACCAACTTACTTACCAAATTGTAGTAATCCGTTTATTCATATGGCTTCCTAAAATGAAGCTACAGGTGATATTAGCGAAGGACCAATAAAAAATTGAATCAAATCACGAGTACCTACAAGAAAAGCTACAAATGTTCTAAGTCAAGTATTGCTGGAGAATCACCAGTTGGAAAAAAATGTATTTCTTAACTTCAAGTTTTACGTATAATTTTTCTTTCTTTTCATATTGCATCATGAGAAAAACAGTACGGGAAAAATGTTCACTCAAATATAGCGAGTGCTTTCAGTTTTAAAGTTGGAAGTGGCATGCATTTATTTTCAACACACATTCTGAGTTAAGAAAATTTTTAATATTTCTTGACTGTCTTGATTTTTGGGAGATACAAATATGCTTGTTTACAGCAGACACAAGCATAGTTTCAATCCTAATTTGCTCGTATAATAAGCTTAGTGAAATTTACAAAGCAATGAAGTTCCCCACATGAAAAATATTTTTGTGTACAGTATATCAGAAAATACTAAACTTTCTTGCTATAAACATTTCACGAGACAAAGTGAACACCCATGAACAGACTTTGCCAGTCACTATTGCATATGTATGTGTTAAGGGCGCCGTATACTAGAATCGTGAAGAGGTGCGCAGACCTTTAACAATCCTGATTTAATTCAAAAACCATTCAACATGTTGTCACGCAGTTAGGCAACGAAAAGCATTTAAGGATCTTAGTACAGGTCTATAATTTTGCCATTAACTGTTATCGTTCCTAACAAGTATTTTTTTGAGTGTGAAAGTGACCGAATCGGGACTTTTGACGCTGATTTTTATGTAAGAGTAATCATGTTCACGATATTCTGAATATTATAGACCTGTAGATGGACTCTTTCCCTTTCGTCGCGCAAGATAAAATTATAGTGTTGTCGCTGAAAGTCCCATAGTAAAAACGGTTCGGCGGGAAGCTTGCACGCTAGTTCAGCGCTTGGCTCGTTGAGGCGACGCGGCATTTGATGCGCGCTTCAAGGTCGACCTTACAGCTCCGTCGCTTTTGAGCCCCTCATGCGCGGATAGACGACGCCCTTAATGTGTGATACTTTCCACCTGGAAGAGTAGTTCTGACTAGTAAGTGGTGGTCAGGCAATGAAGTGTTTTACAATCTACAGTATTTACAATGTGATATTGTACCAACTACAGTCTGTATGATTATTGTTGTTAGTTTTTATTTTGTTTATGTTATTGTGATTAATTTGAAAAGAGTAATTTTTTTTGTTAAACTAAACTTATTGAATTGTTTTATTTCTTTTCTTTGTTTTATTACTGTATTGAATTTTGTTATGGTTGTTCTTTATCTTAAAAAACAAATCAGACCATTGTGTGCATTTGTCCAAATTTTGACAATGATAGACTTGGAACGGGGGCCGAAGACACCAACGGTAACTATGCACACAATTTTTTTTCAACTTCGTTTTATCTTTTATTATTAGTGACTGAGTACGTACATACTGTACAACTTAAGTTTTTTGTTGCTTTCTTATAGCAACAGTCAGTAAACCTAGTAGTGATGGACATATTGTTATGAACCATGTAACTCTGGTTCTAATACAGCGGTCAGTAACCAGGCCACCCGGCCAGGAATTCCAAAACAATAAACATAAGTTGTTGCAAACTGCGAGGCAGAACTCCCCACTCCAACAACGATACGAGTTGCCACACAAGGCACGATAAAGGGGCGTGTCACGCTACCTACGAGGTCAGTCTGGTCCATATCGTCACCAGGACCACTTCACTATCAAGATGCACCATGACGTCCAGATCTACGGCATGCCGATCGCCGTGGCCGTTTCTTTACATCAACCTTGGCATCTTAAACAAGGTGAGACTGTCATAGTCGTAACAAAATTGAGTGGCCAATAAGTAATCATAAATATTTTATTATATATTTAACTATTCTTGCTTCCCTCCGTAAAGAACATCATAAAAGTAATGTAATAGTTTCTATATATTGTAAATTAAAGCCGTACCTGATATTTAGACTGTGAGTCTCACGTATTTATTTTCAGTTTATTAAATACTGTACATTTTACATAATACAGTCAAACCTCTTTAATACAAACCTGAAGGGACCAAAATTTTGGCTATTTGTAATAATGAGGTTTGTATTAACAGGTGTTCACTAAAACCTAAATATGTTTCTAAAATTTTGGTCACACTGTTTATCCCCACAAATCAAATAGTATTTTCACCACAATGACTTCCTTTTACTTGAGAACTTGATATTACATGGTTTAATGCATAAACGAAATTCTTATTAAACATTAAAGTAATTATTTAATTTCTTGTCCTATTCCAAGGGGAATAAAAATCACTTTGTAGTAATGAGAACTTTGTATTAACAGGGTTTGTATTAACGAGGTTTCACTGTACTATACTCTAACATTACTAAATAACTAAAAAGAAGTATTTTTACGTGAACGTAACAATGTACATACAGTGGAACCCCTGAATTACACTTCTCAAGGGACCAGTAAAAAATGGTGTCAAATGCAGGAAAGTGTAATCTGAGGGAAGGTTATAATGTAAAATCATTAAATGGGACCAAATACAAACAGTGTAATTGGCAGGAAAGTGTAGAATCAGGGGGTGTAATTCAGGGGTTCCACTGTAATTAATTTAATGATTGGCCTGAAGTAACAATAAAAGTTATTGTTATTGTACCTACCTGACTAAATCAGCATGTTTAAATACTTATTTTTGTAAATAGTGTATTTTCACTTACTACCATTAGCAAGTTTAGTCCACATTGAGTGTATTGTTTTTGCATTGTTATGACCCAGATTACATTTTAATATTATGCATAATCCCTTCACTGCACATACGGTAAACCAAATAATACATGTACGTTACTTTGTGGTACATATTGGGAGTGGAGCAGCCATCTTGGCACTACTGCTGCAGCTTCATGTAACCTGAAGGTTATGCATTAACAATTGTCCCTTGCTAGCTTAAATTTACACGAGGACAAAGAAAGAAATTTTGTGTCTCTAATAGTTTTATTCTGCTGAGAAACTGAAGGCATTAAAACTTTGATCAAGACACTAGCCAAACTATTTGGTCTTCATTAATGATCAGTGTACAGTTACAGATACCAGACGAGGTTTCTTCTCTACCGTTTACAAAACAGTACAATATGTGACAACGACTTAAATAATTGGCTGAATTTGCGGGATGATAAGCACCAGAAGGATGACTCATATTACTGTATAGAACATACCACTATGTGCAGGCTTCTGTCACTTTTTCCTCAGCTCGTATTAATTTAGTTTTTTAGATTAGTAAAAATGAGTTTAGGTTAATTTAAAATTCCAAAAAAAAATTGTTATGCCCAGAATGGATTTATGTTTTTATTGTGTTAGGAAACTTCAATAAAAATTAATATATGGTTCTGCAACTCCTTGCACCTGTGCAAAGTTGTAAGTTGTTTGTTCGTTAGTTGTTTCAGTATTCAGCCGACAAAGAAAGCTGTCCTAGCTGATGAGCCACATAGATTCAACAACTGTGCGACTGGATGGTAGGTGGTGCCATTCTCAACAGAGTTGGAAACTAGCACTATGGTCATTGTACACTACGTCGCCCAGTGGGAGCACTAACGTTCAGGTTCAAGGTACTGTTACAGTATACTTTTTTCTGCCTCAATATTCTGGGGGAAGCACACTGTGTGAGCATGACACATGCAGTACTTCCAGTTGCAAGCGCAGTCGCATTTATGTAAAACATTAGAACTTTGTTAACTTAAACTTGCTGCATTTTCATCTTATTTTCAAAACAAATTTATTGTCTGATCTCAACACCAACCTTTTTTCTGTTAACTTTACATTCTGTGGAAATGGGTTTGTTGTATGTTGGGTAAGTGGTAATTTTCATTTAGCTGAAACTTTGTTTGTTGAAATTAATAGGCATAGAATTTTTCTCTGTGCATGCACATGCACACCTACATAGCCCAAGACTTCTTGTGTATAGCAAGTACACTATTTCTTTCTAGCATTAGGCATGTTACTACAACAAAAACTGAAAACCTGCATGTTGAAAACATTACTGAATGTACACGTATTTGTTTCCAATGAACATTGAAAACGGTCTGTTTCTTATATTTTACTTTATGTTGGAACCGATCCCATACATTTTTTTAAGGGATGACCTTGAATCATTAACTAATTTGAATGCTGTATGTGATAACTTACTTAATTATCAAAGTATATTTTTAACTGATTAGAAATATACATGGAAATGTACTTTTTTAAAAACGTGTAGTGAATGTGTGTAGAAAAGAAATTGTTTTCATCATGATAGAATCCTCAAAAATTTCTTAATTTGGGTCTTTATTCTGTATGATGTTGGTTTCAGGTTTTTTAATGTTTATATATATATATATATATATATATATATATATATATATATATATATATATATATATATATATATATATATATATATA
>PNEQ01034222.1:0-34797 GCA_003012365.1 Medauroidea extradentata
AATTTGGTTGCAGTTGCTAAAATCAGAGTCTCTCTTCTATAACTACATTTTCTATGGTCGTGCGTCCGGAAATAGTTCTTATTCCATCCGCAAGATGGCAGCAGCATACAGTCGCTAGATAGCAGCACTTATCACGAAAAATAAGGTTGCAGTTGTTATCGTTAGAGTCACGCTTCTATAACTACTCCCTTTTCTATGGCGAGCGCGCGCCACAGCGACCGGTACGGCCACATCATGGAGGTATTAGTCTATGGAGTGGAAGCATTTGAGCAAATTTGAAGCCGGCCAACAGACGACGTTTAAAGACAAGGATAGAGCTAGTGGTGGCAAAAACATGTAAACATAGCGTTGAGCTGAATGAAAATGTTTTAGTTTTTTGTTAACTACACATTATGGTGAAAGTTTGTGCAGCTCTTGGCCTTACAAACATATTCGATCGTTGCGGAGAGTTATCTTTGTACAGGTAAGAAACTTTTATTTAAATGCATCAAGTTTATAAAGTACATACACGCAGCGAGAGCTAATTAGGTATTTTTTATATTTCTGAAGCTATTGTAAACTGTTGTGCACGATTCAAATAAAGAATTTGCGTGAATTTTTGTAAAAAATTACATAATTAAATTGCTTTCTGCTATTGTTTTGCCACCCAAAATATGGCGACTCATGAAAAATAACGTCCTGCACATGCGCAGTTCGAAAATTTTCGAAAATGATCGGCTTCACACGATTACCATTGAAATCTACGGCAGATGCCACTCCATAGACTAATACCTCCATGGGCCACATCTGTGTAGTCTATGGAAATATGGCGACGAGTTCCAGGAGGAAGAGTAGCAAACAAAATAAGGGACATATTTGCACAGTACTTTGTTTGTCCACAAGGGACACTGCCTTGGCAGTTGGACAAGGTTGGCTGGGAAGAGTAGGAATTATTCATATGGCTACGAATGTACACTTTATGTATGTCATGTTATGTATTTTACAGTAATATTTGTATGCTGTTCATCTCTGTATTATATGTGGTCTATTTGAAGGGAAAATATATTGTAAATATTATGCAGCAGACATTATTTCAAACTTTTATAATTTTGTAAGCATTTTTTTATACACATTCTTTTCCTTATTTTGCATTGTTATACAATGGTTAGCATGCCATTTTATACACCTGTGCCTATTATCACACATGTACAGTACATATTATTTGCTTTTCCTTCTAGGAAACTAGTATGTAATGGTAATAAAATGTAATGATAGGAAAATCGCAAATAATGCTTATTTCCGTTATAATTACTTTTCCAATATATTACTGTACATATTACAATATTATAAAACAATTGGCAAGTAGCGGATATAAACCCACACCCTCGAAATGTGTTACAAATAAAGGCTAGTTTGCATTATAGTCAACAATGCAAAAACGACATTGTCCACGAGGTTTATTGTATTTTCGATATTATAATAATGATTTAAACTTGAAATATTATATATATGGTAATGTAATAGTATATGTATATTTTACCAGAAGTAGTAGGAAAAAGGGGCAGCTGGGACACAGGTAGCAGGCTGCGGAACAATGAAGTAATCCGCCATCTTGAATGATGTCATGTCGGCCATTTTGTCATGTAATATACAATTTCATATATTATGTCACATATGTCATATCATGTCACATTTCTCATATCATGACACATTATGTCACATGTCATGTATCATATGTCATGTCACATGTTATGCCATATGTTATGTCATACGTTATGCCATACACTGCCTTATATTAAGTCATATGTCATGCCATGTCACATTGTGTCCACATTATCGTGTCCTCCATTTGTTTTCAGCAGTCACTTGTTGATTGAGGTAATTTTTTCCCGCAGGAAGGAATTTTTTCCCTCGGAATTTCCCGTAGTCATCGTCTACTGGAGAGGTCATGTTTGTTTCCATCATTGGTTACTAGGCAGCGCCGGTGTCGCACTTTGTTTCCATCATTGGCTGCTAGGTAGTGCTACAGTCGGCATCCGCCATGTTTGCTCCTGGAAGGGTGCCACCATGGAACATTTATATAGTTTTTGCTAGAGTGCTCTAGTGTCGCTGTTGCCGTTAAGGGTGAAGTTGCTTGTGTTTGTATGTAGGAGAATGGCCCTTAAGATTTTATTAATTTTTTTTAGTAAGTTAAAAAATTTTAGTTCGCCGGGTTTTGGTTTTGTACTTGCAACCTTTGTAATACCAGACATGTTCCCTAGCCCGCTGAGCTACGAGTGCAATGACGACAAGATAAGTTTAAATAGTGTATATGTACATATATATGGTTAAAAAATTATAATTATATATATATATATCATTTTTAAGCAGAATGTTAGCATTTAATTTACTTTCCTTTAAATTTTTAGCATACCTATGTCTTATTGATTTTATATTTATTAAATAGTATTAACTATTTCTGTTCTACAAAACCTCAAAGCGGCCAATTTAATCATTTTTATATGATTCAGATAAATGCACACTTGAAACCTCAAAGTGGCCAATATAATCATTTTTATATTATTCAGAAAACCTCGACGAAATGCACGCATGAAACCTCAAAGCGGGCAACCGATTCACCCTGATACAGGCTTCAGGCTGAGGAGCAGTGGAGCAGTCGCCGCCATCAAAATCAGCAACGATAAGCACCTCTCCATCAGTTGCCTGGAAGTAGTAACTAATTCTGCTCTACGAATTCTCAAAACGGGCATTTGAACCATAAAAAGTTCGTAAAACGAGTGAGTAAATAACTTACATATAGCAAATAAAACAATGCTGTACGATTTTATTTATAGACAAATCCAGGATGCATGCTTCGTAGACTGTACAAACATGTCTACAACATTTTTTTTTTCGTCTGTGACAATCAAGGAGAATATTGTATGTCTTCGGAGATATCAGAGTCCTGTCGCAAGGGAATCAGAGGTGATGACAGTAGCAATGGCATAGCCTTGATGATATGTAGATTGCCATCACTTATCTGCAGAGCATGCAGAGAGTATGAAGCTAATTGTGGAGCATGCAGAGAGTGTGGAGTTGATTGTGGAGCTAATTGTGAAGTGTGTTGAGCTAATTGTGGTTTGCGGATTGTGGATTGTGTGGAGGGAATTGTGAATTGTGTGGCGTGAATTGTGTGGGGCGAATTGTGGATTGTGTGGAGTGAATTTTGGAGTGTGATGCTAATTGTGGTGCTTGAAGTTCTAAGTGCGGTGTATGAGGAGGAGGAGCATGAAGAGGAGGATCACGAGCATGAGGAGAGGAGAGAGCATGAAGAGAGTATGCATAGCTGTGTGTGGAGCTAATTGCAGTGCTAATTGCAGTGCTAATTGTGGTGTCTGTGGTTCCATGTGCAAGCCTCAGCATGTTAAGCCTACATTGTCGTCGGTGCCTGTGCTGCATAGGGAGCTGCGCGTAATGGTGTGTTTCCTTCATAAAAATATCCATCAAAATAGAAAAGTCACGCACAAATCGAAAGGTGATGCAGGGCGCTGCTGTAAAAACTGAACTAAAAGTTTGTAGCATATTTTGCTTGGAGTTTTCTTTTTATTTTAAAAAGACTTAACCGACAGCACGTGTCCAGCGAAGCCTCGATTTCGCTTTGAATGGAATAATACGGCTAGAGATCAGAAACCGTGCACAGTGAAAGTATGTATCATGCAAGCTGTATATATTCGTTTCGTAACAGAGCAATCATAATATCTATACAGATATTGAGTAAAGAGCACAATAAATTACGGGCAAACGAAGATAGTGTTAAAAACGTCACGCGTGCATCATATATATATATATATATATATATATATATATATATATATATATACACACACACACATTTCTCCCCACAATAACAGTGGCGTAGCTTCTGCTCCTGTCTCAAGAACAGTGGTGGGGCGTCGCTCCGCTCCACTACCACTTCATCACTGGACATTAACATGTTGCTATAGGCAGTTCGGAATAAAGTGAGCACTCGAAAAAGCCCTGCTAAAGATCTATTTCCAGCTAGTTCGTATCTTTCCGCGTGTAACGGCTAACGACGGGAAAAGTCTAACCTCCTGGGACACGTCACTTTATGTTTGCGCGTGTAACATAAATTGCTCAGTAGATAGATACATATATAGTTTAGTAAAAATAAGTTTATTAATTATATAAAATACAATTATATCGCTGTCGGTTGATTTTGTTTCAGTATTGTTGTATTTAAATACGAATAAACACGGAACTATGTTGTGTTATTTCGTTGCCAACCATACAAGCAGTAAGGCGACTATCGGTAATGTTGAATTATATGTAGTAACAGCTAGTGATATTTTTCAAAGGTAAAATATTTAGTGTTCACTTTATTCCGAACGACCTATAGTCTGCATGTACTTAGCACACAACATTCTGTGGCGACATTATAATGTGTTCTACAGGAAATGTGCACGAAATGTTGTGTTCTTAGTGAAAATCACCCAACCCCCCCTGTATAAAAGAAATCTTTTAAACGCGGTACAGTTATTTGGGGTAACTTTGTACAATTTTGGGGTAACATTGTACCAGGCTTTTTTTATATAATAGCACTGTGGTATTCAATCACTATGCAAACTTCAAGATTAACAAATTCATTCATCTAGAACACAACTGTATTTTTAAGTTCTGAAATACTTCATTTGAATTTAAACAATGCTAGCAGTACAAAGTTGCCCTGGCCGGTACAAAGTTACTCCAAATGACTGTACAATGTGTAACAAAAATCCACCTCTACTGATTTAACAGGAATATTTTCTGTAAATTGTTCTTTAAATCAAACTAAATGGAATATAAACATCGTCATATAAAGAAACTGGTTACTATTATAAATACAGACCTTTTTACGCAGTTATTTTTAATGTAGATTCCTAGGGCCGGTCTTACCATTCTCTGAGTTAACTTCAAGGTAGGTACCCTGAAGTTAAACTTACCTGGCACTTTACCAAAAGGCGCGTCTTACCACTTGATTTATACCTCTGTGTAACTACCCAGAGGTTAGCTTGACATGTAGTTAGTTTGCACAGACTGTGTGGTTGTGTCGTGGCTGTTGATTGGTCTGTTGGATCTGTGAATATTTATTTTCTTGATGTTACATGTACGACTGATGGCCATATAGAAATAATAAATAATAACACCCAGGTACAGAGATTAATATTTGAGGTAAGGCTGACATGAATTTACTTTCGCCTTTACGAGTGTTTTGTGAATTGTATTAAAACCTAAATATAATTTCGAAATGCCATAGCTAAATAACTTAAGTGTTAAAGTAAATAATTAGTGAAAATGTTTCGCCACTCCTTCACAGACTGCTTACCCCGCTAGTTTCTGCTCATCACTTGTTCTAATTGCTAATATTCCATCATCCTCTATAGTCTTTACAGGTAGCCTAACTTACCCTAGCCTACTTCTCCATTCACCTCTTTGTACGTCTTGACCAGTCTTTCCGCTCTTCTCCTTTCCTTCAACGAGTTCCACTCCAAATCTTCAGTATCAGAAAATAGTAGGTGAGTAGATAGAATACAAGAGGTTGGTAGATTGGAGAGAAGATTTCTTGAAGTGAGTGACAGTAGGAAATACTGTATTGGATGAGGGCAAAGATTTCTCTACGGTGTCACAGGTAAGCACGTTAGGGGCTATATTTTTCACCACAGTGGTTAATGATATAGGGTAGAAATTATCAGCAGAATAAGATTGCCGATGATTGTGTGCTCTATTCAGTAAAGGAAGGGGAGAATAAGTTGCAATAAGATTGATAAGTTACGGACGTAAAAGAACAAAAAAAAAGATTAACGTTAGGAAAACTAAAATTGTATGGTTTACGAGGAAAATGTTAGAGAGCAGAGAAGTATATAGATAGGTAGGGCAGGAAACAGGTAAATCATCAGAGTATAAGTACCTTGGAGTGATGTTACAAGAAAACCTTGTATGGATGAGTCAAGTTCAGAAAGTGGTCTTAGAGGGTAGGAAAATGGTGAGAATGTTGAGCAGGATAGAGAGGAACCAATGCTGAGAGAGGTGAAAGAGAAGGCCTACAACATCATGGTCAGGCCCGCTCTTCAGTACGCTGCAGCATAGTGAGACCTGCACATTGAAGTGGAGGTAAATGAACTTGAGAAGTACCTTTCAGAATTAACCATTAGCTAATTTGGCCTTATTTTAAAGCATTATATGTGAAGCGACTATTAGTTACATAATGCAGAGTCTGTAGGTTCTGTAATTTAAAATTGAAACAAACAACTATTTAATTACACTTACTTTTGCACTAACGATATCCTAGCCACTGAACGGTGAAATCATGTTTCCACACATGTTTCTACCTCATTGTCAGAATCTGATTGGATGCATAATTATTCTTCTGAAAACATACCGTAACATTAAGCCAACTATTGTGTTATTTTTGCATTATGAATTGTTTCATTACACAGTTATTAACATAGCTAATTCAAAACTCTCGACAGGTAGGGCGGGTGAAACAAATGGCAAGGCCGTTTTTAACTATGTTGTAGGGCTTAGAAACAATGTTTTTAATGAGCATGGTGTCTTAAGGGGGATCAGTACTTGTCATCTTCAAATTCTTCCATTTTTGCTGTAAGTTACATACAATGAGATTTATTAAAACTTCCCCTCTGATATCACACAGAAATAACTTTCTTAAACGTTACCAAACTGTCACAGTTTCACTACCTTCCTTTGTTTTCGAATAGTACCCTTCCCGAGGAAGAAAGTAATATTTTTCTACTGCTGGTCGCAGGTAGAGTGTAAGCAATAGTAGTCTTGCTGTGCCAACTGTGCATAATGAAAGAAACCATTCCTTATGCCTTGTCGATGCATACAACATTGTAGGAAATTAATAGGTCAAATTAAACGCATGAGTTCCATTATTCCAAAATTGCGGGTACTGATCCCCCTTAACAAAGAGGTTCTGACCTTGTCTGAAGTTTGTTTTCATTTCGTACATTGGCACAATGGGCACACGTGGAATATTTCTGTAGAAAAAAACCTGTTTACGAACACACTACAACGCATTTAAAGCGTGAGGTAGCGGCGCCCTTAAAAGTGTTTTTTTTTTGCCAAATCAAATAATTTTTTCTTCCATTATACCACGTGGCCTGTTCACTGTATATACAGGCTGGTGAAAATAGTTATCTGTGACCACAACATTCCAGCATAGGAGTTGATTAGGGGGAAAATAGCTGAAGAGGTTACTGATATTTAGAGTGGTATAGCTAACTGGGCAAGGAAATAAGCTGGGGCAGAACTTTTTCTGAGGAATAAGATTAAGAACTGGTCTATAGGGGAAATGTGGAATTATAGTGGAGTGAATTTAGGAAGATAATTGACGAAATTATGATATTTAAACCACAGATGAGGATTGGTGCTAGGAGGAGGAGGGGTGGAGACGTGTGGGTGAGATATTTTGGTCAGCACTTACCATCTAGGTATTAAGCGCTGGTGAGGGGTGACATGAGGTGAATACAGAGCAGCGCCAGAATGAAGGGGCGGGGGAAACTGGCTGGAGAATAAGAGATTAAAAAAAGTAGAGGAACAATGGGATGGCAAGATCTAAGGAAGGGATTAGGCATATAGGTAGAAAACTAGAAAGAAAAATTATGCAGGTAAGAAATGATTACCTAGGAAATATGATGGAGTGGGGTAGAGGGAAGAAATTAGGGAAATTATTTGATTGTTTTAAGATGGTAAAGAGATAGGACAGAGACATGCCAGTGTTAAAAATAGCAGACAGACAAGCTGCCACAACTGATAAGGAAAATGCAGAACTGCTGCAGGCCCAGTACTTGTCAGTGTTTGAGAATAATTGTAATTAATATATCAGATATACCTACAATAAGGCTTTATTCTACTTAATAGTCTGACAAAGACGCAAACAATAATCCATAGTTATTAACAGTCAACCGAGTCTTCCCTCCTGCTATTAGAAAACACTGTAACATAGTCTTTCAAATAAGTTCGAGACTTTCTAGGTCTTAAGCTGTGGCACAATGTTCTTCCAGCCACTTCCCCATCAGAACTGTCCTGGTTTTTAGATTCTGGAACTGTTCTCCTTATTAGAATTTTTTTCTTGTTGTTGCTATGTGCTACTCGTGCAGGAATCTTCAGAGACATGCGATGTTTCCAGTTCAGCTTGTGGAGTCAAGTCATCATTATTTGGAACTGCTATCACAGGTACTTCTTTTCGCATTTGTAATGTATCTTGTAGGTGCATATTTTCAAGATCATGTACTATATCTGGTGCAGTATCCAGGTATTTAGTGGAAACTGCGGCTTGCGCCTATCGAGATACTTAATGTATACATAATCAGAATCACCTTCTATTAAAGTTACTTGTTCTACCAGTACGTCATACTTTGAGGATCTGTTGTGACTTCGTAAAAGTACCGGATCACATCGCAGAAGCCAAGTAGAGACAGACTGCCTGTTACCAGAGCGGCAAATATGTTTAAACATCCGTTCATGAGGAGTGCAGTTTGTTGTTATACACAAAAGAGAACACAGAGGCGTGGAGAGTATCATCAACAACCTCCAGTTAGTGACTAATACTGAAAGCGTTAGGTTTTAAAGCAAGACCTGTTTTCTTCCAAACTATTCCCACGTATCTATTTGCTTAACCATTTCTCCTAGCGTTGTAAGGTGTGATGTGGTTGGTGGTAATATTTTGTTTGAATAAAAATTCCTTTACTTTTCTAGACATAAAATATAGGCCATAATCTGTATGAATGTATGCTGGAGTGTTAAAGGTTTCGCCACTGTTGTACATGATGTGTCCCGACATGGAATTCCAAAAGAAAATCTTGAAAACCCATTAACAGCAATAGCAGTAGGATATATAGCAGAAGCTGGCACACAGGCTGCAGGGTGTGGAGCAGTGGAGTTGTCGCCACCGTGTTGGATCAATCTGCCGGCATTTTGTTTTGCATGTATGCCATTTTCTTTTGTATAGCTGCCATTTTGTCATGTCATGTGTCATATCATGTCATATGTCATACCATGCCATGTCACATCATGTCATGTCATGTCAACCATCTTGTCGTGTGGTGTCCTCCATCTTGTTTTCAGCAGTCACTTTTTTATTGGTAATTTTTTCCCTCAGGAGGGAATTTCCTTAGTCACTGTCTGGTGAGGGGGTCATGTTTGTTTACATTGGTGGTTGGTAGGCGGCGGCGGTGTCGTACTTTGTTTACGTCTTTTGCTGCTAGGCGGTGCTGCAGACAGCATCCACCATGTTTGTTCCAATGTTTACATCGTCGTCTGCTAGAGTACTCTACTGTCGCTGTTGCTGTTAAGGGTGAATTCGTATGTGTATGTATATGAGAGAATTGTCCTTGCGATTTTATTATTATTTTTTTAACAAGTTAAAAATGTTTGTTTGCCGGGTGTTGGTTTTGAACTTGCAACCTTTATGAAAGCAGACATGGTTCCTAGACAACTGAGCTACTAGTGCATTGACGGGCAGGTTTCGTTTGTACATGTTTTTGAACTTATGTTACAAACGCTGGGAGGTGATTCCTCATTAAAATTGAGGCATAGTCATGCCAAGTCATTTTCGTCTAGTGCTATTTTTAAGGGAGATATAAACCTTTGAAAATCCATTTTTAAAATTTTTTTTCCAGAAAATATCGGAAACGACTTTAAGTTCGATTACAATTTTCAGCACAGTGTTTAGTATCGTTGAGATCTCAAAGCTATGATGAAACCGCTCGTTAAAACCCTCCCCGTCATGTAAATAACAGTGATGGCTACCTTCACATTAACCAGAACTTTTTTACCGTTGGGTTCTGTGAAAATTGTATGTTGTCTTTCTGAAGAGTACGTCTAAATAACGAAAAAAGATCCTATTGTCGCAAGTCGCTATAATGCACCGTTTAAGAGAAAATAATTCGTACAAATAAATAGTCAGTTGCTGCAATACACTGCATTCTTGGTACTACAGTGTAATGTATTGTGAATGGTGACAATTTTACTGTAGAGAAGCTTTTACGTCCCGTGGAAAAGCACGTTCTTAACAGATACAAGGCCATGGTCTTTTGTAAGGCTTCTTTTCCGGAATTCGCCTGGAGGAATGTCGGGAATGTATGGAAAACTGAACTCAGCAATGCTGCAGCTCGGAATAAAGCCCTTATCCTTTCAAATGCAATTGTAACGTATACCGTTGCATCATCTCGCTCGGTGGGTGCATTCTAATGATGTGCAACAATGGTAATGTGTGTGATTCAAGGCAATACCTTTAACAATGTGAATGTGAGACTAGAGAACACCTTTACTTGATGTACAACACAATAATAACACCGTATAATATGTCACACCAGAGTTATAGTGATTGCTCAAAGTTACGACCACCAACGTCCAGACAGCTTCGACACCGTCGAAGCATAGAATGTCTCGCCCTTTCCAACATCCCTGGTGTGTTCCTGACACTGTTGCAGGCTGCCCGATTAGTGGCAAAATGGCAGCTTGGCGGTCCACAATTGTAGCATACTGCATACACCAATGAATATATGTGACCCCATAAAAAATAATCTAATTAATTGAGGTCTGGAGAATGTGCTGGCCATGGAATGGGGCCATGCTTGCCGATCCATCTTTCGCCGAACATGTCTGTCAGTTGCTGCCTCGCTACGCGACTGAAGTGCGCAGGTGCACCATCGTGTTGGAACCACATCCGCGTTCGCACATCAAGGGGTACATCTTCAAGAAGACGTGGCAAGTCGTTTTGTAGGAAGTCCCGATACACATGGCCGGTGAGCCGATTTGGCAGAATGTGCGGACCTATTAAGTTGTCACCCACGATCCCACACCACACATTGATTGAAAATCGCTGTTGATGTGCACGAACGGAAATACCTCGAGGATTTTCATCTGATCACGTATGTGTGTTGCGCATGTTGAAACATCCACCACGCGTAAAGGTGGCCTCATCTGTGAATAAGACGGATGTGTGAAACTGCGGGCGTACTGCACGTCGTAAGAACCATGCGCAGAACCGACGTCGTCGTGGATAGTCTTCTACTCCTAGTGCTTGCACATGTTGCACATGGTAAGGGTAAATATTCTGCTCGTGCAAACTGCGCCAAGCTGTCGTGTAGCTCACTGGACGATGGCGTGCTATCATACGAACACTGGTGCTTGGCGTGTTCTCTACCTTCCAGTATAGCTTCTTCCACAATCACAGGAACAGAACGAGTTCGACCTGTCTCACGCATGTTAGGGTGTAATGAGCCTGCGGTATGAAGTCGGTTGTCAAGCCGTTGAACATGCTATGGCTAGGGTGTCGTCGTTGTGGAAAGTTTTCAGCATACATCCTCGCTGCTTCCCGTCCATTTGAATGTGCCGCACCATACATTAAGTGCATATCTACAAGCTCAGACCAAGAAAACCGCTCCATGCCACAGTTGCAGAAACACTACATTCCCTGACGTTTTCGTTGTGACGTGCAGCGATCGGTGTGTTCCATTAGGTCATATGGGGTAACTCAACAAACAACACAACGCACAATCGCAGGAAATGTTCACCACTCGCCCAGTAGCCGACACAGGCATACCAAACACCAAGGGGGCCGCGGTGGCTCCGCGCTAGAGCGCGAGCCTGCTACCAAGGCGATCTGGGTTCGATTCCCAGCGGGGTCAACCCGGATTGTCGCAAGTAGCAATCGTGCCTGAACGATGCCGTTGGTCGGTGGGTTATCTCGGGGTACTCCCGTTTTCTCCACCCTTCATTCCAGGTGTCACTCCATCTTCACATCATGTCACCCCTCATCGGCTGTAAAAACGACGATGTTACACAGACGTAAAGCCCTCTTCACTCACTCACATACCTACCAACACGCTACATGTCTCCGTGCAACTTGTACATCTTACATGCAGTTTATTATCAGCTGTTTTGCTATGTTTATTAATAATAACAGGCATACTGGATTGTTTAACGTTTAACGCGGTATCGATAATTGTATCCATTCACAATACATTGCACTGTAGTACCAAGCACTGACTATTAATTTGTACAAATTATTTTCTCGTAAACGGTGCATTCTAGCGACTTGCGACAAGAGGACCTTTTTCGTTATTTAGACGTACTCTTCTGAAAGACAACATACAATTTTCACAGAACCCAACGGTAAAAAAATTCTGGTTAATGTGAGGGTAGCCACCCCTGTTATTTACATGACGGGGAGGGTTTTAACGAGCGGTTTCATCATAGCTTTGAGATCTCAACGATACTAAACACTGTGCTGAAAATTGTAATCGAACTTAAAGTCATTTACGATATTTTCTGAAAAAAAAAAATTTAAAAACGGATTTTCAAAGGTTTATATCTCCCTTAAAAATAGCACTAGATGAAAATTACTTGGCGTGACTATGTCTCAATTTTTATGAGGAATCACCTCCCAACGTTTGTAACATAAGTTCAGAAACATCCTGCATAGTGTATCTATAAAAGTAACTTATGTTGCAGATAAATGTTCACAGTTAATTTACTTAACTTTAATTTTTAGCATACCTATGTCTTAAAGATTTTATATTTACTAAATTTTATTTAGTATTTTCTTAAGAGATACTTATTTATTATAGAATTAAACCTTATGTGATACTTTTTTGTAGAGTCCATTTTTCAATTGAACCGAAAACATTTGTTCGCAACTCTAAACAATTCACATATTGAAGCATCCAACTGTTACACTTTGCAATCATTTCTTCTTCCTGTTGACAAATATTTGTGTAGTGTTCTCCCATGTAAGGTAGGCCTAAAGAGAAAAATTTAGAGGATGGAATTGAATAACAAATATGTGACATGTTTGCGTGAGTGTAGGTTATAGATGGTGAAGATAGATATTAAATGAAATGTGATAAAATAATAGTTGAAAATAAAATACCATAAATTAAAATAATAACTGTTCTGCAATATTGTAAAGTTGAAACGTTTATTTAAAATAATTTTGGCAGACATTTTCAGTTTCCAATTGGCAAAGAAAGAATGTTCACGCAATAAACAATTACCTTTAGTTTATTTTCTTGTAGCAGTTCACTGACTTGAGAAATATACTTCACACAAAAAAAATTCAAAATACTTTCTGACTTTTTATTTACCATGGACTACGGTCGTAGAAGTACAGGTCTGGACACTCGCCTATCTACCAATGTATTTTGCTTGACCCCCTTGTTGTTTGGCTGTAGTTCGTCAAGTTACCGAGAAAATTGTGTTTTATTGGCGCTTCAGTTAGTGCGGTCAGACTCAAACTCCGTCCACTTTTTTTTATTGTTAAATTTATAAAGAAATTTGTGAGCGAAGGAATTATTTCATAAATTGATAAAAAAATACGTTTTGATAAATTGTTTATCTTAGTGGAAAGGAAGTGGGCGGAGTTTGAGTCCGACCGCCCTAACTGAAGCGCCAATAAAACATAACATTCTCGGTAACTTGGTGAACTACAGCCAAACAACAAGGGGGTCAAGTATCCAGGCGAGTGTCCAGACATGTTCTTCTACGGCCGTGCCATGGACTATGAACATTTTCTCCCATAACCAGCAACAATTAGAATAAATACTTTTTTGTTTTTCTTCCAAGAAGGTATTGTCCATAGACAAAGATTGGCTCTCATAATTGATGCCTGTCATCTTATCAACATAAAATTAAAAAAATAAATATCAGAGTTCCTTATTTGTCTTCTCATCCATAAAAACATTAAATTTAGTCCAAAAGACAACAGAAAATATTTAACATTTATGACAGGTAAATAAATAATTTTAAGCATAGGAAGCAAAAAAAGTCAACAATAAATATCAATATTCACATCTGTAGCATTCTTACAGTAGCAACTTCAACGCTTCTTTCAGTCTGCTGTGTGACGTATAAAGTCACATTTGATGTCTTAAATGCTTTTCTACAGAATTTATCTTTGTGGGGTTCTGGTTAGCATAGTCACAATCCAACCATAAATTACATTTTAACGAGCCATTGTTTTCCTGTTCTTCGACAAGTTGACATTAATTGTTGTTTCATACCGTTCAGAAATGAGCAAATATCTTTTGCTGTACCTGACGAATTCATAGCCCGGAATGCAAATTCCTTCAAAATGAATCCATTGCTATTTGTCTCATTCACAACCTGTACAGGCTTCAGGACTGGAACCGCACACATTTATTTATGCTCATTACAAGCCTTATTACATGCATCCACCTGTTCGAGATAAATCTTACGACGAAGTTCATCACCCTGAATATCTATTCGTGCATAGCACTTGAACAAAAGATTGCATTTAAAACAAGTTGTGTAATAAACATAACCTTTTTTCTTAACACACTTTCTATTTCTCTCATATAGTTTCATATTGGAACTCGTACCAAAATCCTTGTTGCAGGTTCCACACTTGTATCTTGATGTCGTTGCGTTGTCCACGGAGTTCACAAAATTATCAACAGTGTTCATATGTTAGTCTGAAGTTTTTGATGTTGTTCACATTTCTTCATCGTCATTTGCAGAAGAAGCATTTACGAGTCTGTGTCTTTTCTGCGATGATGGTAGTAATTTTTTTGAAGAGGTAAAAAAGACCTCCGGATAATTTCTTGTGTTTGTTTAGGTTGTCAACACGGGCAACCAAATTGTTGCAGTTATCACTCATGTAAGCTTTACGCAGGGCTGGGTATCTCTATAGGACTTTCTTTGGCCATCAGCCATGTTTGATTTTAGTTCCTGGTCCCTGACGCAGGGCGTTAGTGAAGAACCTTGTCTGAAAACTTACGAAGTTACCCCGGGTAGAGTATATTATATTTTATATTTCGTAAACATATTGTTTTCCGTCCGCCATTTTCTCGTGCAATTAAATGGAGTTATTTGTTAGGAGGAGTACATTCATGTTTGATTTGGATTCGTTTTATTCATTACACATACATTTTTGATGCTGGCAATTTTTTTGAGTAAATTTATGGATATTATCGACAATAACGCACGTGTTCTCAGTCGTTTGCTATGTTTTGAAGATTTGAAAAGCAGGTCGTCACTTTATTCACTTTTGTGGATGTACGAACAAGAAAGCTACTTAATTATGGAAGTCATAGTTCAGACTGTTTTAGACCTGTTACAGTGAAATGGCTCAATCTTTATTCCAAACAAAGTTCGGATTCACCAGGTATGTAAATTAAAGTATAACTTACATTGTATGATATGTGTAATAGGCCTAGAGCTAGACAATCACCTATGGCGTGTTAGGCCTATGTTACATCCTAGAGTCTTAGAAAGTATACATAAATGTTAGGACTATTTCCACAGTGAGGTTTAGGCATGATTACAATGATCGATTTTGGACTTTTATTTTGCTCTATAAACGTATATTTTTATCTGCCCTTTATGTGATTTTTGTACAATAAAATAGTCGTATGTATTGTGTAAAAACTAAATAATTATCAGATGTTTTAATTAACAATTGTAGGGACTTGGTTGGCAGTGTTCCTTATCAAAAATTATTTGAAACACGATCTATTTAATTTTTTTAAAAAGTGTAGGCTAGAACATTTTCGGCTGTACATACATGTTTAGAAAACTCTAGATCTACAAATTGTCTAGGATTTGTACATTTGTAACTCAAATTAAAAAGAAAAAATTTCTAACTTAAATTTAGTGACAAATCAAATGATGCTATTATATTATCAGGTCATGAAATTACAAAAATTGTTTCTTTGTCATACCTATTTATTTTTGTTTTCGTTATTTTATTTCGTTTATATTGTCACAATGCTAATTTTCGGGTATTTCTTTTTTTTTTTTTTTTTTCTCATCCATGCTCGAAATAGGTGTTAAGTTATTTTGGTTTGTAATTTTAAAGTTCTTGGGAAGTCATTGCTTTACATTTAGGATTGTGGAAATCTAGAGTGTTCTCTGACATTCTCTCATGAGTTTTTTTGTAGTTCATTGTTCCTGGTAGCCTGCAGAGTTGGTTGCTACTGCAGTGCTTGTAGATTCCTTTGCGGGCAGTGTTCCGGTAGTGTGTGCAGGCCGATGGCCTTGTGTGAGGTTGTAGGCAGGAGGGGGTGTAGTGATGATGGATGTTTTGGTGTCGCTGGGCGGTCGTATGCTGTGGGTCCTTCTGGTACTTTCGGCATGCTGCGGCCTTCCGGGGCCACTGGACGCCTCTGTCAACACTCCCCTGCTCCCCTGTTCCACATTAACAGCTGTAGTAGGGCAGACGCACGGGCAAGAAGTGCTCTGCAGCACATTTCTGTCGTTCCGCTCTCGGACAGTTCCCCCGCCAGTGACTTCAAACGTCACTGACGAGTGAATGCCCTGTGGGACAGAGATGGTACATGTTGCGCCAATCTGGAATGGTCACTGCTGAACATTCCAGGAAGGTAAATCATGGAAGGTTTTCGACAGCGCAACCAGTAGTTATAATTACCTGCCGGCCATGTTTTGGCGGACTTTTCATTGAGGTCTTTTTCGTGGCGAACTTTTTGAAGACTCTTTCTTTTGCGGACTTAGGCGAGCATGGCAATGCCCCGATGGGCGAGGCGTATGCCTAAGGGCTCGGGCTGCCAGATGGCAGGAGTTTCAGTTTAGTTTGTTAGCTAGTTATATTCATTACTACTAATTTTAATTTTGGGTAGTCGTTTAATATTTAATTTTACTATGGCATAAGAAGACTTCATAGCCCTGAGATGGATGAGACTTGGCTGGACAGGTACATCAAAATGATAAGTATTCTTTCTTGTTATTATTTTATTAAGTATTATAAATTCCCCTTTAGCTTTCGCGTTCGGTTTTTATTGTAATAGTAGTGGATTCCCTTTCGCGTGTATTTGTTGTTGGCCATTACAATCGCCATTTATTAAATGTTAAAATGTAATGTAATGACCTCGGGATTGTTTTGTAATGCCAGAAACCACTTTACTGTGCAGTATCATTTCTTAATGTAATACCATCACATCAAAATAACAATAATGTAATTAATTTTTTTATAACATTTTATTTGAATATTTTGTAATAAACTCCAATCATTTGAATTCATTCTTTCATTTCAAGTATTCGAACTGAAGTCCCCTTAACATTAACTGATATCCCCTAACTGCAGAACACGTATCTTGATTTAATTACTTTATTTATAGATGATTATGCGTGACAAACACATGCACGATACAAGATAGGAGATACAACCCGTATTGGAACATTAGTCTATGTTCGACCTTCAGTGCCCCTCGCAATAGATAGTTTGTCAAGCGGAAATTATTATTTTGTTTCAGTTAGTTTGTTATGCTCTACCATACAATACTTTATGTAGCTAGGTTACAAGGCGGAAATTCTGTCTTTAAAGTGTTTGTTTCGTTTTTATTTTACTTAAGGAGCTACGTACCGTATGTGTTTATACCCCCAGTGCTGTTTTTATAATTACAGAGTTTATTTCATCTTTATTGCTTATCGTTATGGTTCAGTCAAATGCTTGTTTTATTTACTTGTGATGTTTATTTGCTTTCCCCCTCGTAGTATTGCTTAGCTTAATAATTCAGATATACTTTCATCCCCCAGTTTACACGTAATTTTACAGTCAACACTTTAGCTACAAACAAGGAGTAACATAACTATCAACGCAACGACACTGGCTGCCTCCATGTCTGTTTAATTATGTATTATTTTAACTTTATTTTACTATGACCCAACTTCCATACATAACATTTATGGTGGGAGTCGACGGGCTTTACTTTCGGCGGCGACTTCCATCTTAACAATATTTTCAAGAAACTGCCCATAGGAGACTGTACTGTCAATGATTGTAAAACGTCCAGAACAAAGTTCTTTCAAGAATCCCTGCAGATTTGTAAACATTAAAAATAATAATAAGAATATTGTCAATGACAAGACGTATTGGATACCCAAATTTGAATTTGGCTGTTAAGTTAGGAGAGAAACAATTACTGTCCTTGTTTACTATACAACTCGTTTAATATTTTATAGGTAAGTTAATTGCCACAGTAAAAAAAAATTGAAAAAACAATTTAAGGTTTCTTACATACTTATTATGTCAACAGAAGCCCATATTCAGCCTGTATTTCACACACACACACACACACTCTCTCTCTCTCTCTCTCTCTCTCTCTCTCTCTGTCTCTCTCTCTTTTCTGCCTTAACCTGCTTCTCACCAAAATATACACACACAATACACCATCCCGCCAGGTTCTTTATGTATGAGGACAAAATGGGAGGGCAAGTGTACTTACAGCTGTAGCATGCATTTAATTACAATTTGGTAAATGAAATACTTTTTAGGAGAGTATTTCTTGCACAATAATTTATTACAATAGTCTATATGATTTTAAATTTTCTATTGCTTAATGCTGCCTTGTATGAAGTCTAATTTTTTTTTCAGTAAACCCTCGTACTTGAATAAAATGACTTTAAAAATGTCAGAGAGAGAGAGAGAGAGAGCATGCTATGTAAGCAATATATGACAATTTTTTTAATGCAGTGCAAAATGCAAATAAGGGTGACATGATTTACTGGTATCTCATTAAAGCTTGAAAAGCTGCACCAGTTGGTGCAAAATTTACAATATATTTTAAGTACAAATTTCTAGAAACCTTTACAGCTTAGACCAATGCAGCTGTGTTAATAATAAAACATTAATTATTAAATGTAATATAAATTTAGTTTACTTTCTTCCTTAATGTTGACATTAAGCTTTTGTGATACATTACATATTCAATTTAAACATTTTGTATGAGAATTGAAAATATATCAAGCCAAAAAATTTCCTTTAGATTGCTGATTGTTGTCTACTTGAAAATTAATATCACAAAATTTTTAGTTTGTTAATAACTTTTAACTTATCTTTTAGGTTTTTGAATATTAGCTTTTGTTGTAATTATAGCACTCACAGAAGAAATAAATCCATTTAACATACTAAAAACAACTTAATACTTTATCTCACAAAATCTTGGAAAGCTATATACCAGACATCAATTACAGTTTTCTTTTAACAACAGCCATAGAGGTTCACAGCTTAGTACAATACTTAAATTTCACAGAATTGAAGTACTCGCACTATTTATTTTCTTTACATAGAATATACTAATATTATGTTGCTTTTCGTCGTTGCCGGTGAAAAACCTCCTATGTACAAAATTCAAAAATTTTCAGGAAAGTTAAAAAAACAAAAAACAAGATCACATATCGATACCCTCATGTGAAAACCTCGTAACTCCAAAATCTATTTTTTAACAGGAGAGGGAGTCTTTTGCTGGTTACAATCCAACAATAAAGCCTCGTGAGTTCTAATTTTTGCTTTAATATTTTTAAAAAACATATCTGGAGATACATGTGAAAACCTCGTATCTCCAAAATCAGTTTTTTTTTTTACAGGAGAGTTTTTCGCTTGTTACAATCCAACAATGGATTTGCGAGAGTTCGGATTTTTGCTTTTAAAATTGTGAAAAACATAACTGGAGATGCGTGCTTTTCGCAGTTGATAAGGAATTTTTTTCGGGGTATAATGTAAAAATAAAACGAAAATCTAAAAAAATGGAGTTACGAGGTTTTCTCATGTGGGTATCGATATTATTGTTAGTGTTTGGGGTATTAACAATCACAGAACTACATACACATAATTCATTTGTATTAGTCTGTACCACGACCATAGAAGAACAGGTCTGAACACTGGAGTTGAAAATTGACCCTGTTATGACTTATTGGCGCCACTGGCAGTCTGGGGTTGATTTAACATTGCGTAAATGGGACTACAAGGAGCAATCTCGTGTCGGAGCTGCTAGGAGAACTGCTAGCAAGACGTTATACTGCAATGTTAAAATAACACTTCATTGCTAGTGGCGCTTTCAGTCATAATGGGGTCAACTCAATAGCATTGTTAAATAGGCGAGTGTCCAGACCTGTACTTCTACGACCGTGGTCTGTACACTTAAGTACAATTGCGTACACGAATTTTATTACGAAGTCTCTTTTAGTACAATCAATGACACATAGGAGGTTTTTCACCGGCAACGACATTTTATTGTTCTACAACACCCTCCCTCAACAAAAGCAGTCTTAATTAACTCTGAGTGGTACTTTACTTTGTGTGTGTTACTCTATCCAAATACTACTCCTATTTTTTTTTAATAATGGTCGACGCAAGGCCTTTGTCAAAAGGTCAGCAAGTTGGTTTTCACTAGACGCATAACACAGTAATACTCTACCATCAGCTTCCTTCTTCTTGATAAAATTATGCCTCACATCCAAATGTTCAAGACATCAGTTTTCAAAACACTGTTTGCCACCTTGACTGATGACCGATCGTCCTAAAAAAATCACAGACTGATTGCACCAACCTCGAACATTCAAATAATTTACCAGTTCCTTCAATCAAAATGCTACAGTAACGGCCCTATTCAGTGTAACGTACTCCGCCTCGGACGATGATAAGGCCACCGAGGCCTGCTTCTTAAATGACCACGATATGGTGGCCTCTCCGAATCCAAACAGATAGCCCGAAGTTGATTTTCGACTATCTCTAGCCCACTTTGTACAAATGAAGCCTTGAAAATGTTTTGGACATTAAATTCTGTGTTGGTCTCGCAAGTATTTACAACCTTTTCTCTTCTGACAATGGTCTCTTCTAGGTTACTACTATTTTGTTTCCTGTTTTTTTCCTCACGTGTGTATGCAACTCTTTGTCCAGTTATGACATTTGAGTCATCTTGGTTATCAGGGAACCGAAGTAAATCTAATAATGGTGTTTGGCAGAGAGTACAACTTTCTGCTTCTTCATTGTTTAAGTCATGTGGTAGTTCTCCCTGAATTTTGTCTTTGTAACCTGAAACATTTGTTCTTTTTCTTTCCTGAGCTGAGCCAAAACGCACATTGCAACTTATTTTAACTTTGTTTTCTTCTGGTATAAAGTTCCGAAAACCTTTCGAGGCTTCTTCATAGCCCACAAAAATACCTTTCGTTGCCTTCAGGTCCCACTTCTTGCAGTTTTGCTTAGGTATGTGAATGTATGCATCACAGTCAAAGATTTTCAGCCCTCCAAGGTCAAAATTCTTCTCATACCATATTTGATACGGTGTTTTACCTTCAATTGTGTTTGTTACTGTTCGGTTGATTACATAAACTGCAGTATTTATTTCTTCAGCCCAAAATGGTTTTGACTGATCTTTTGCAGCCATCATTGCCGTAGCAGCTTCGTCCAGAGTACTCATTTCTCGTGCAATTTTTCCTGATCGTTCAGGGCAATAAGGTACTCTTCTTTCATGGATGACACCCAACTTGGTTAACAACTCTCCAGCCTCAGAATCAGTAAATTCCATCCCACGGTCTGTTCGTAGGATTTTGAACATTTTTCCAGTCTGATTGTTAAACCATGCGACGAAGTTTTTTTAGTTTGTCTGTAATCTCAACTTCGAGCTTCACAAAATAAACAAAGTGGTATTGTGAATGATCATCCATCAGCAAAATAAATTATCTGGAATTCCTTTTGAATTCTCTTCCATAGGTCCACCAATCTGTGTGTACAATCTCCCCGATTTTCATAGACTTAGTGTCACTGTTTTTACAGCTGGTTCTGGTTTGTTTCCCAAAAACACACGAATCACAAAATTTGGTTGAGTTTTCAGTTACCTTAGAACCAGGAGAAACGCCAAATATTTTTTTCTTGTCGAATGTTCTGGTGGGCCAATTTTTCATGGGCCGAGAGTACAAATCAGTTTTTTCACCTGCAAAAGCCGCTACCGATTCTACTGGTTGTAACTCCATCTTGTACAACTTACCACATCGTACAGCAATCGCAGATGTTTCTCCTTTTTTGTTCAATATTCTGGAAACATAATGGTCTGTGACCATCGTATATCCTTTGTCCAGAGCAGAGCCCATTGAAAATAGATTTATTTTCATATCTGGAACACATAGTACATCTTGTAATGTCACTTTGATCAAATTATCTTCGACGCATGATGTCACCTTGACACTGCCTGCCTCTGTTGTTCTTAAAACATTTCCATCCACTAACTTTACTAATTTTTCTTCACTTAAGGTTCTGTACGAAAAAACAATTTTCTGTTACCACATAAGTGATTTTAAGCTCTGCTGTCCATGAACCATGTATCCTGTTCATTTGATTCGCAAATCAAATCCGAATTCAACACCATGAAAGCCTCTTCTCTTCCTTTGTCGTCATTATTATTGACTTCATTTCTCAGACTTTCGCTTTTAAATTTAAAACAGTCCTTTTTTAAGTGACCCGACTTATTGCAATAATGACAACGAGTTACATTTAACAGGTGTGTGTTTAACTTAAAACACTGAGCTTTAACACGCCCGGGCTTGTCTCATCCAAAACACTTTCTCTCTTGATACGAACTTCTTGATGCTGCAAAGGCCGTAGATTTCTCCTTTTTGGTTTGATTCAGTCTTTCCACTTCTACCAAAACCCTTGCTGTCAAAGTGCCCAATGTTTGTCCATCTTTTGAAACTGACTCCCATGTGTTTACATAGTGATTTAATGTAGGTGGCAAAGCCATTAATATTTTAGTTATATCCATGTTGTCTGATAATTTCTCTCCAACTTGCTTGAGGTTATTCACAATTTCTTCTACTATTGGCAGAAAATGGGACATACTTTTATTTGGCAGGCATTGTAAATTTAAAAACTTTTTCTGTAATAAATTGAACACTAACCTAAGATTTATTTTCGTAGACTGTTAGTAGTTTGTCCCAAATTCCCTTGGCACTCTCACTTGTCAGTACATGTGACATAGTCCCTTCATCCATCCTGGAAACAATTACATCTTGAGCCTTGTAATCTTTACGTGTTCACTCGTTCAAAATTTTTCGTAATCGTTAGTTCCTGTTTCTGGTTTCACAGAATCCCCTGTAACTACATCATAAACTCCTTTGGCCCTTAAAGTAACCTTAACGTGAAATTCCCATGTATTCCAGTTACTTTCAGAAGTAAGATTTATAACATTTACTTCCATTTTTACTGTCTGTAACCAATTAACAAAATGTCTAACAATATTTACCACAACTCAGAAAACATTACCTCTACTTAGTTTACCAAAGACGATGGTGGTCTGGGCCCATAACTTATTGTAATTTTAGCACTCACGTAAGAAATAAATCCATTTAACAAACTAAAAACAACTTAATACTTTATCTCGCAAAATCTCGGAAAGCTATATCAGACATCAATAACAGTTTTCTTTTAACAACAACAGCCATAGAGGTTCACAGCTTAGTACAATACATAAATTTTCACAGAACTGAAGTTCTCACACTATTTTCTTTACATAGAATATACTAATATTGTGTTGCTTTTATAGTTCTACAACAACTTTCATAACTATTTTTTACTTTTTATTTTAAACTTAAAGGAATATCTGTGCACATTCTAAATATCAACCGCAAATCAATACACTTTACTCTGACAAAAATGTGGTATTGTAGTAATATTTTTTTTAAAAATGCAAAATAATGTCATAGGAATATCTCAGTACCCTGAAACTGTGTTGTATGTCATAAACAAAGCTAGGAAAGTTAATAACTTTTTAAGTATCCTTGTTTAAAATGAAAAGTATGGTCCCAAAAAGAGAAGGGAAAAACTATTGTTTTAGGTACCTATGTAACTTGCAGCTATAAAAGAAATACGACAGTATAGAAAATGATTTCGATGTGTTTTAACTTTGAAACAAATTAAGCCAAAGTAAATAGGCCCTATATCATGAGTACCCTATTTTTTAGAAAAACATTATAGTGCACTGTTGCAGAAAAGAACTGTCTGTCATTTTGACATGTCATTTTAATTATGGGTGACTACTTCATAATTTTTTTTTTCAGATAATGAATGAGAACAAGCGTCTTCACAATCAAGAAATAATCAGATATGATGTATTTTTACACACTGGCATGTACATAACAAAAATATCTTGTTAACCAGCAACTTAGTATAATACTCTAATTTTTTCATCAAATAAAGGAACAATATTGTGTACAATTTTTATTACTGTTTGCTCTGTAAATTTTTCTTTTCTAGAAGTGTGGTTTCTTATTTTTTGCTTATGGATGTAAAATAATTTGTACAAGAAAACTCTTAATGCTAGAATCATCTGTATGATGTTTTTCTAAAAAATCACTACTTTTGTTGAATTACCACATCCCTCTGGTTTTACTACTTTCATTATTGTTTCTATTACAAGCACAACACAAACTGCAGTAGTGGATCGTACGATCTCGAGTACATACTTGATTGTCCCAAAATACTTAATATAGTTGCTCCAGACTTTTTATTGTGTATTTAAAATAATTGTTTATTGCTTGCACTTAGGCAATAATCACTTCTTATTAAGCCGCTCATTTTTTTGCCTGCTCTGCAGATATGATTTACAGGCTCATTAATGCATCTGATTACATTTAATATACCTTTTATTTTATTTTGTTGGCTCACATTAGTCTGGCAATATATAAATACAAATATTGCTTTACAAATACAGATTTTCTTTAATAATTGAATTAATTATAATACTTCTAACAATAATTGTAATTGAATTCTGCCCTACAGTAATAACCAGACGAAAACTATAAATATGCAGGTAACTGGGGTACCTCTAGAAAAAAAAATTTGCTACGAAACCTATTGTCAATAAATTAATTAACCTAATTTTTACCATACACATCAACTTTCGAAAATATGTGTGTCGTATCATACATTATCATGAAAATAATATAAAATCCTAGTAACAATAATTTATTGTACAGAAGCTAATATATTCAACAATAATTTATATATTACAAAAATGTATAAACATATTTAAATTCAACAAAAAACCATTAAAACCTGTCTGATTGGTGTAATAGAATTTTAAAATATATTTTGTGTATATTTATAGTATGTGTGAGTCTAGATATACGGGTGTATCAGAATTCATGTTACAACATTTGAGGGTTGAAAGCCCGTATTATCTGCAACCGTTTGTGTTAACAAACATGTTGCCGGAAACGTGTAGTTAAGCCCATGTAGCCCCAGAAAGAGTAAGCATAGGCAACCCGTTGGGCTTTGTGCGAGACAGACGATGCTGTGGTCACTTACGTGTTTACGACGCCGGGCAGCGCTCGTAGAGAGGATTGTACGATGCCGAATGCTGACCCCCGCCCCTTTTTACTTCCATTGGTGGCGCCTCACCTCTTTTCTTCCGTTCGTGCCGTGCCATAGCACTGCGCAGCGTGACATCGCAGTGTGTTTTGATATCACTGGCGGTCTGTCGTTGACTGTTCTGTCGTACAAGCAAACTCGTGGTGTCATTTCTTTCGCTGTGGTTCTGAAAAGGGCGACGTTGTAGTGGAGCTCAATGGAGTACACGTTTAGTGAGTACACGGACATGCTGCTTATTTACGGGGAAGCTAAACAAAATGGACGAGCTGCCCGTCGTCTGTACGAAGAACGATATCCGGGTCATAGGATTCCAGCTCACGCCATGTTTGCACGACTTACGCAGCGAATGCGTGATACTGGTACATGTGCCGTCGCAAGACCAAATGCTGGTGCTCCGCGCAGGGTTCGTACTCCCAGTTTCGAAGAGGATGTACTTCAGAGATTTGAGGAGAGTCCGGATACGAGCACAAGGTCAGCAGGTTCCGATATGGACGCTGACAAAATGGTTGTTTGGCGAGTTCTTCATGAGCAACTCTTGTACCCATATCACCTTCAAAAAGTGCAACACATGGGTCCGGCGGACTACCATATTCGCACAACCTTTTCTCGTTGGTACATTGGAAGAGTATTGAGGAACCCCGAGTTTGCGGTTTTATTCAGCGATGAAGCCAAGTTCACTCAAGATGCTATTTTCAATTCGCACAACAGTCATGTTTGGAATGATGTCAATCCGCATGCATCGTTTGTTACAGCTCACCAGAAACGTTTTTCAGTTAATCTGTGTTCCGGTATTGTTGACGGCATACTCATCGGGCCTTTTTTTTCTACCGCCACGACTTACCGGCGTCGGATACCTCCAATTCCTTCAGAACGAACTACCAGGTCTTCTGGAAGAGGTTCCATTGCAAATCCGACGTGTGATATGGTACCAACATGACTGGGCACCACTTCATTTTTCCCTGCAAGTGCGAGAGTATTTAAACCAAACATTTCCCAACCGATGGATGGGACGAACGGGCCCTGTCGCATGGCCGCCAAGGTCACAGGACCTAACCCCATTAGATTTCTTTCTGTGGGGTTACGTAAAAGTGCTTATGTATGCTACGCCAGTGGAAACGGTCGAAGAGCTTACACAACGAATCATTGAAGCGTTCGAAATCATAAGGACGACCCCACACATGCTCCAGCGTATCCGTGAAAACATGATTCGCCGTTGCCACCTCTTTGTCGCTCAAGGTGGGCGTGTTTTTGAGCCGTTGCCACCTCTTTGTCGCTCAAGGTGGGCGTGTTTTTGAGCCGTTGCCACCTCTGTGTCGCTCAAGGTGGGCGTGTTTTTGAGCCGTTGCCACCTCTGTGTCGCTCAAGGTGGGCGTGTTTTTGAGCCGTTGCCACCTCTTTGTCGCTCAGGTGGGCGTGTTTTTGAGCCGTTGCCACCTCTTTGTCGCTCAGGTGGGCGTGTTTTTGAGCCGTTGCTTTAGGCTGTCACATTATTAAAATGTATGCAACGAATACAGTGTTGTGAAACAAAGCCGACGCTGTGATTGATTTCAGACTGAAATTACAATCTGTGCCACGATTACAAACATTAATACCTCTTCTCGAACGCCTGCACATCCACAACATATCACTCTACAGCAGGTTGCCTACACTAACTCTTTCTGGGGCTACAGGGGCTAAACTACACGTTTCCGGCGACATGTTTAGTTACAAAAAAGTTTGCAAATAATACGAGCTTTCTACCATCAAGCGTTGTAACATGAATTATGATACATTCTGTATACACACACACACACAACTTCTATCATTTATTTGGTGGGCTATTTAAATTCTGGGTAGCTATTTGAATGCACTATTATTCACTCTATCCATAAAATGATATAAAACCCTGGAACACAATAACACTGCGATAGATCTTACATAATATATATTAGTTATTTATTAAAAATCGGTCTAAGGAAAATGTGTTCCCAGGATTTTATGTTTTCTGGATAGTGAATAATGGTGTATTCAAATATCTTCTCAAAATTTGAATAGCCTATCAAATAAATGCTAGTCGAAGTAGTTCTTAGATTAACTGATAGAATGCGCTATAGTTTCAGCAAATTGTCACACTGATAGATGGCAGCACGGTCGTGGACTTTGGCGGATAGGTAAATTCGAGCTTCCCGTCTCTAGATGTATTATCTTTGCCATACAGCAGCCATCTTGTTTTAGTACCATACCGAGCGCAAGGCGCTGTTGTCGCAAGCTGCGCTCGGTCAAAGATATTAATGTAAGAGATGCTGGTCTAGTGAAACCTTATTTGTCTATGGCTTTACGGCTAGGATTCATTTTACATTTGTGCACTGTCTGCATGTGTGTCTACGTTACAAGTACATGAAAATTTTTTGTTACAGTAGCTACATGAACGCTTGTAAGATGATGATGATGTCGATTCCGAAGTCTTCGGCTATGTTGTGGAGTCAATTTTTACTTCATTAGGCCCCATTTTTCTACCTGATGATCTAAACTTCCTCAAATAGCGATTCACTGATAAAGGAACTAGTTCTTTACACATTGCACAATGTCTATTCATAATATCTTGTCTTGATATTGGCATACGGCACTTATCACAACACAGCTGCTTGCGAGAAGGGGTTTTCAAACATATCCACTTCTCATGTCTTCTCGCACTATGCGATTTGCTAAATGTATTGTTGCATAAATTACAGCGGTTCTTCTTCGTTGCTGGAAAAAGGTCTTTCACAGATGTACTCTTAGTAGCGAATGGTAGTTCATCATTTATAGTATTCATTCTTGATCGAGAACATCTAACAACTACGGAATAAGTTCATATTTCATAATGTATTTATGCTGGTAAAAAAATTTGGTCGACGTTTTGATTAGTAATAGCACACGTGTACCAAAAATATAATAAGTTGACACAATCAAAATTTGCAATACGTATTACTGCTAACTTTTCATCGAAATCAAATGTCTATTCATACGTACCTCTTTGACATCTTCTTGCGGAATGAATCCACACTGTTATAACTGCAACTGATGATTGGATGTGATCATCTTCTCTAAAGTTCTTACATACAGCAGTGTAATCCCTGGACATGCTTTTCGTTGCTGCATGTCATCATGCTCATTAGTCTTGAATATCTTCTTGTTGTAGACACTTGCGAATCTGATTACATCATACTTGTAGCAGGGTAACAATGTTTCTTGCCGGCCATGGAAGACTGCACAGACAATGACATAATCAACATAAACCACGACCCCTTCGAGATCTAAACAATTCACTGAATGTTTTGTGAAATGCTTCAGGTGCAACTGGCGGACCATATGGTAGTCTAAGAAATCACATTCTCTCGAAGGCAGCTGTATAGAATGTTGTCTGTTTACTGACTTCCTAACTTAGTTTAATTTGCCAGAACTTTTGGTTTGCAATCAGTATGCCGTACACTGTGGTCCCCTTCGTGTGTGCTGTAAGATTTTCAAATGTAGGTAACAGACAATATTCTCATTTAACCGCTATGTTTACCTGTTGGGGATCAAGACACATCCTTAGCTGGCCCGGAGGTTTTCGGACTATCAGAAAATGATTAACCTATTCTGTAGTATCTGGCACTTTTTCAACAACACTTAATTGCATAATTTTCTCCAGTTACTTTTTAAACAATTTCTCGAGGCAGAGTGTACCTTTTGACATGGAACCATTATAGGCAGTACTTCATGATTGAACTTAAATCATATGGTTTCATGTCAGTCAAGCCCAAGCCCTTGAACACATCCTCGTACTTCTCCACACTACATTACTAGCCCTTTATAACAACATGGTTTCAACCCTCTGAAGCAAGTTGAACTTTTTTTACAGTTGTCAGTCATAGCAGTGGAAGGACACTATCTACCTCGGCTACTTAGAATGCTACAACTTGTACCATATTTTTGTATCTACCTTTCAGAAAACACCTTCCTATAACTCCAATTTGTAGATGGAATAAGATTTGTATTTAGTTGTGCTAGGTAAGAATGCATCTGATCTTAATTTTACTTTGTGAAATACATTTTCCAAAAGAACATTTACATCTGCACCCATAGCCAATCCACTTACCCTTAGCTACTTTCATTTATACATACCAGTCAAACTTCTGTAGCTACACCAATGTAATTGTTTAAGCAAAAATTGCACTTGATCTGGACAAAGTGCAGCTGGTATAGTGTAGTAAACGAGCACACCAAGTTTAATTAGTTATATTTATATTTGCTCTGTTTCTAAACATTTATATAAAATATTTCTGAAGATCTAGATAAGAATGTGTATGAGACAAGGCGTATGTAAGGGTTTATATGGTATGAGATGAAGATTTTCACAATTCTTGGCGATAAAAGTGGAAAAGCGCTAGTGAAAAAACAAAACTGAATAAACTTTTGTTTCAGTTAGAAGTGTGTTTTTATGTGTGATAGTTAGCACATGTTGGTGTATAACCTCAATACTTCTCATTTCGTATTTAAGCCAAACTATTTTATTTGAATTTCGAATCTTGTATTAGCTTGTGTAAACAATGTGTAAAACTGGTATCCTTACATGCTGAGAATATTTCCTTTTTAATTGAAATGTGAGCTTCTGCTGTGACAGAAGTTTTTATTTGGTCTCTAGATCACACAAAATAAGCCCAGAATTACGGTGAATTCACAACCAACGTGTAGCATACTTATTTATGTAAGTGCAAATGTAGACACACTGAGGTTTTAGGCAAGCATTCACAACCTCATGCTGTACGTTGTACGTAACAATTGATCGACTTTCTACTTCGTATATTACATATACACTAAATGGTGATTGTAAAACCAACTTAAAGTGGCAGCAATAAAATAAAATTTAATTTAACTTTAATGTTCTACAAATACTGCCTCCTTTTGTCGTAAATAATTTTATTTCTTTCGTGGCAAAACAACTACTTATTAATTATTTACTACGACATTTTGCACTTACAAAAACAACTTTTGAGCTAGTCTAGATTCTTTGGTGTTCTGAATCCAACTATATGACCATGATCCAACCCCAAAAACCTTACGAGTGTGCATGCCAACGTATGCACACTAAGTGTGGTTGTGAATCCGGTTTTAGTGCCAGTTTTAAAAAAGGATCTTTGTGTGGTATTACAATAAAAATTCAATAAAATAGCTTAGCTTAAACACGAAATGCGAAGCATAGAGGTTATAGGTATTAGTAACATATGATAATCACAACTTGTGTTTAAAACTCACCTCTACTTAGACAACCACAGATTCATTCATGTCATTCACTAGTACTTTTCCACTTTCATCTTCTCGAATCGGTCCGTGATTCACTCCTAGCAGGCGCGGCTCGTGGATTTTGACATAGGTAGGGCTGCATACGAGGAGGAACACTTATCCTCCCCCCCCCCTCAGAAACTTTGGATTTCAAGGTGCAAAATGGTGCTACTATAGCAGTTATCGTGTCTAAACATTGAATATGCTTTTGGTAGATTTATTAATATTTTTTTAAAGAAGAGATCTGCTAAGGAGCCTCCATAGTCCATAGTACAGGAAATCAAATAATGTTTCAAACAGTTACTACTATTCCATTTTCTCAAACAGTTTAAAACATTTGGAGGTATTAATTTTTTCAGACCAAAATTAAGGAACATAATTTAACAAGTTAAACGTGCCTTTGGTTTACTGTAATTTTTTTTAGAACGAAATTCACAAAATCCACAAACGTAATTTTCACAAATGTGACATACCTTTGGATTACTGTGTTGTGCACTTGACGTAGCAAGTAGGTGGAGAATAACAAGGGTAACTGCGTGGAAAGTTACGCCAAGTCGAAATCACATCAGATAGGGCTGTCCAGACATCTGATTGACATCATAGCTCAGTTGTTTTTAAGGTTCACAAATCACAATGTTTCACATTTAACAAAACTGCATGGTATAATTTAATGCACCATAGTTCGTGTTTTTTCTTTACACTTTTAACTTTACTGTATCTCACTATATTTGAAAATGAAAATATTAAGTCAAAAACATATTTCAACTAAATGGATACCCATTGAACGACCTATGTATGGTAAAGGCCGTACACAAGAAGGGAGGTTAGAGACTTCGAACAACGACTTTTATTAATGTAATGAAAGGTATTTACACATAATTCAAATATAAAGGAACAAAAGATAATAACTCGCAAGACCTAAAATGTTAAAAGCCACCTAAATATGCCCATAAATTCAGTGAAATAATAGATATATAATGGTAAATTATAACTACCCCTTTTACGAAATACTCTAATATAGGGAGGGCTTTCTGTCTCGTCTGCTGCGGAATCATAAATAAGACAATTTTGAAGGTATCTGAAAAGGACGACCAGTAAAAAAAAGCCTTTGTATTTGATTAATGGTTATGGTGGTGGCTGGACAGAAAACCAAATTTTGAAATTTTCTTCTATGAGTTTAATATTTTACTTCTCTGCCATATGGTTCGGTAGTGCTCGGCTATAAAGTATGTTCTTTAAAAATGTATAACAACGTCACTTATATTTTACTTTGTATACTTAAGTTTATAATAATTTATTATTTGGTATGAAGTATGTATTATTCATGCGAAATAATATGCTGCAAAAATTTTTTACTGTAATGTCTAGGCGTGAAGGAGCAACATCGAAAAATTACCATTCCGCCTCGAGAAAACTGTTGCAATTTGAGGCGATTTTATGGTAGAATATTACAAATAAACTATTCTTATTGGTGTAATAGCTTTAAAAATTCCATATATGTAGAAACATGCTACTTTACACTAGTTTTTTTAAAAGTGTGTTTCAATTGGGTTTTGAGGGAAAATGGAGTTACGATATTATAATTTTTTACTGATTAACTAAGTCGCGTAAAAAATGTGAAAAGTTCGTAGGAAACGCCATGGTGTGTAGGACAGGTCATTAAATTTTGGTACAATTTACTGCAGGGATGTCGCGAAACGAACAAGTTGAGTGACAAGTTGCGCCTGTCGTTAGTGCAGTGTAGCGTGACGTAATATGCTGGGGCTGTAGGCCGAGCACGGTTCGTATTTTCTCCCTATCGTCAGAACAACGCGTCAGTGGAAAGACGTTTCGTCAAAAAAGCGAGCATGGTTCTGTTTGTCGCCCGTCGAAGCGTTTCAATGAATGACGCGACCGTCAATACACTGACGCGGTATGTTGGCGTGTCAAGAGGCCGACAACGTGCGTATTTCAAATAAATATCGATAGAAACAAAGCCATATTCACAGTTTCAAGTGACAAAATATATTTTGAACTAATGTAAAGCCTGCACACAGTATAAACAATACATGCGAAGATGAACAAAAAGCTCAATTGCTGTATACGTGCCATAACCTATAACTTGACCATACAGTCATAGTCTACAGCTTGCCCATACTGATCTTTAATACCGAAATAAGTAATAGAGTTTGAATGGAATATTATTGAAAAAAAAATTTTTTAACTTATGCATATTTAGGTAATTATTTGCACTGTTTTAGTGTACGTATGTGTTCTGTCTGTAATTTTAACGTGTTACTATAACCAAACTGCATGAAAGTGATGAGTGGTAGAAATAAATTCCTGATTTTAATATTCATGGTTTGAATCTGTAGTACAAAACGCGTAAGACAAAATCATTCTCTGCTGAAAATATCCTGAGGCACCAGTGTTTATATGCAACGTAGTTAACTTTTAAAACATTGCTACTGTTTGTATTGGCAAATAACCTAATACTATTGTACCTTCAGATATCGACGAAGACTATTAAAATTTTTGAAATTTTTAGCAGTACGTTAATTATGATCATACGTTGTCTTTGTTCCTAGATAGGGAAACCAATTTTATTTATTTTCATCGTGTATAGAGTGAAGGAGACCACAAAATACATGTTTTCCTCAAATCTAAGTAAGTTGTTTATTGACTCGAGAATAGTATTTATTGTCTTCAGTTATTTATTATAAATGCTCTAACATAAAATAATTTTATCGTAGTAAATCGTACGTATGCTTCATAATTATAAGATACATACTGATATGTTAAAAATTATGTTAAGCTTTATTTACCATGTTTTATTTTACATTGCTCATATAAACAGCCAAATGAAGATATAAATTACAATGGTCAAGTACTGACATTTCTATTTCGACAGCAACACCACCTCTGTAGTGAAGTTTACACTGACTCATGAAATTAATATTAACAGCAAACCCCACACGACTGCCACAGAATATCGCCACTTGACCTCAGTTTCTTAAAGTTCTGTTAACACGTGTAATAAACTACAGTGTCACTTGTAAATAAAAATACAGGTTAAGTGCAAATAACGTCATTCTCGTTACAGTTTAATAATTTTGTTCACAGAGGTTTTCTATTGGCTGTTTGGCTGTAATTTGAAAGCATGTTCTCCAACACACAAAAATAACACGTCATACTGAAAATTTCGTACCAACCTCTGCATATATTCATTTTTGGAACCGTCGTTCATTCGATGCAATAGTTCTGATAGAAGTGTTATGACATAACGATCCATGCTCGCATTTTCGCGCAGTCGTCATGACACTAGCGTCGTTCTAGCGACACGTCGGAGTTACGACAGTTCCGAATAAAAGAACCATACTCGACCTACTAGTTCGTTCTACCACTGTAGGGTCACGAAGCAGCGAATCCACCACCTAACTTTCCCCTCCTCTCTTCATTATTTACGTACACTACTTTTCTTGTCTGCTCCTCTTTTTTCCACTCCAAACCCAGCGAAATCATGTGTCCCAATTCTGTCCATATCTTCCTTCCGCCAGTGCGCCACCTACAATTTCAGGTCCGAGCGGATATGGTTCCATTTACAATGTGGTACTACATCCACCACTCCGACGAGTGATCCAGTTCCATGTCTCCATATCCATCCGGACCTACACACCTCCACCGCGCATGCGCCAGCAAGGTCAGACGGACTACTCGCCGCACAGCCTGCCTCGTTCAGACCGAGGCAGGAAATGCATATACAAGTAAATCTTGAAAACTTTCTCGCATTCCTCAGACTTCACGATCGGCTGACGGTTTTGGCGAGTAGGTAGTTTAAAAAACATAATTACAAATTATCTTATATAACACAAGCTGTAAAAATTAAAATTATTTACTGTAAATCCTTAATAATCAGGGAGGGCAGCAGCCCTGCAGTCCAATAGCATAAACCACCACTGATTCCTACACGAATATTTATTTACAAAGACATTGGAGACATGATGATCAAAAGTCGCCAAAGCCTGTTTAATTTTAATTTAATAGTGTGTTCCATTTCATTTCACCAGGGACCCATGTAATGAGCCCTAAAAACTAAAATATATAATAGTCACGTGATTCCCTTCTACAAGTTGTAACGTGCAATTTTTGGAATTAATATAAAATATGTAATTGTAGGTTAAAAATTCAATTTGAAAATAAAAGAATGCGAGGTGAATTGAAACGGAATCTGTTCTCTGAGGGCGGAGCTTTGTAGGATGCTCGACACTGATTGGCCGGAGGCACCCCCTCGTGACCACTGGACTGGGAGGGTGGTTTGCCGCCAAGACAGGGAAGAGCCGCGACGGGGAAAGTGGGTCGAGGCATTTGGCCGCGGA
>PNEQ01034223.1:0-19365 GCA_003012365.1 Medauroidea extradentata
TCAGCTACAATTTTCCGTTGATTAAATTATTAGACGTTTGATCGCGGCAGGAGTCCGCGGGAACCTTACTAAAGTGACGTCCTAAAACGGAACGATAGTAGTAATTAAAATATTGTCGAGGTTGAGAGAAACTTTGGATTAGTGCGTTATTTGCGACTGCCGCACTGATACAGTCGAGGCCACGTCTCTATCGGACACTGGACGCGACGACAAGTACCTCGCCAGGAACGGCAATTTCAGTTTGGTCATTTGCATAATTAGTACTTTAAGAATCTAATCGTTTGTGAGTGACAAGCTGCATAAATTTATAAGCCCAATAAAGGAGCTGTTTTATAGGATGAATCGCAGTCAAATATAAGGCCGGGTTCAGTTACTTCAGAATTTTACAGTCGAAGCAAATACACTCCAGTAGCAACTTCAACGTTACGATTGTTAAGTTAACAATAATTTGTTTGTTGCAGCAAAATTAATATCAACCTTGTTTATTTGTTTGTCATAACTGTCCATTTTCTCAGTGTCAATGCAGGCATAACAGTGTGGCATCACTGCGTCAGCGAGTAGCCAACAAACAATTGATGTCTACTTGAGTACATATATGTACGGCTTTTATGTGTTAGGAACCAAGCGACATGTTTTATTGATTCAGTTACACTGCAAAAAATGTTAAGGTAAATTTACTCTACATGTAATGGAAGCTAATTAACTCTACAAGTGAGGGAAAAATTACTCAACACGTGTCAAGGAAAGTTACTCAACTGGTAATGTAATTTTTCATTACATATTGGGGCAAGTCCTCTAGGACAATTTGACATAACGCGCGAGCGAAACTTCCGAGTGGTTTGTGTGGCGAATAAACTACCTTGCGGAAATTCCCACACACATTCGGAAATCAGATTTTCTTCCAAGGTTGGGGAATATCACCATAAATATGATGTGTAACATTACTAAAAATTTTTACAGTGTATGTACACCAAGTACATAATAAATCATTAAATGTTGTATTTATAAATAGACCCTGTGCTACCTTCTGCAATGCAATGAACCAGCCACCACACAATCTACTTAATTTTGCAAGCTGTTTTCTCAATTTGAAGGTTATGTCGCGTGGTTCTTTTTATATAAAAGCCGTTCATATATTCTTGAAGGCTAGCCTACACGTCACTGTACCAACGACTGGTTCCAAATTTGTCCAATCTCGATGTATCACCCAGTCACACCAGGTCAAGTGTTTTGAAACGCAATCAACCAAGAAATTTTTTGAGCGAAAACTCGACGAGGTGCTACGAGCGACGCCGGGCGGCACGTGTATTGTAATATCGCCTCTACGACCAGAGTTGTAAACGAGCGCGCAGTGTTCCCGCCTCGCCGTAACGTATTTACTGTGGGACTTTTAGTGGTAACCCTGTCATTTTGTTGAACCCGTCCCTGTAGCGAAGTTACAGTGTAATTGTACACCTTTACTTCGAGTGAAACCGGTACATAATATTTTGAGAAACAACCATCTTGAAAAGCCGATTTTAGTCAAGTTCGAGGGCTTAAAATAATGCTCCCATTGTATGTGGCGACAGAAAGTATTTTCCACAAGTAGTCTGAGGTGTGTTTTCTTTCCGTGGTAAGCCCGTTCAGTGGTCTCTGAGATAAGCGTAACTGCCAACACACTGCACACAGATGACGCACTTAAGTTGAACAGATGGAGGCAAGGTTAGTATCGGCACGTAATGAATAGCGTTGACGTGTTTGTGTGTGAGCCAGAGTCGACCGTGCAAGGAAAGCAGGAGGGGTCTGCCTAATGTCCAACTTGATGAGGGTGGGGAAGGTCGGGTTCTGGAGGGCAAGTCCATAAAGATGCTGGAAGGCAAGTGTCTCGTAAATATGTCGCCTTGTGTTATGATTCCAGACACTCGTGGTGTGGACACGTACACGTGGGAGGGCTAGTGCACCAGCAAAGACTCACAATACAGGCCTTGTTGTCTCAACATGCACGGCTCTAGTCTCACGTTTACTGTCTCCCCACGCCACTAGAAGACACTAAACACTCCCCTTTTCACGTTTTCTGCGTCAGAGGTCTTCGGGGTTTAAAATACTTTCATATCAAAACGCAAGTATTATTATGAAATTCAGTTGTTATAGAGGCCTGCATATTACCATATTATAAATTATAAAAATTACAGTTTTCCATGTGTATGCGGGTTTAATTTATTTATTTCGTCTTTCATATTTTTTTGGAGAAGTTGAGGCTAAAATGCCTTCTCTTACACGTTACCAAATTTCAAACAAATGCCACATGCACAAGGGTGGCAATAAAAATGAGTTGAGGTGTAACTAGAAACAATTAAAAATAGTAACTAAGCAAATAATATTAACGGTGCTAAAATGAAACAAGTAGACAGCTGCGAAAAATCTTGAATGAAAAGGGATCTAAATCCTGGAATAGACTTGCAGCTTACAGTACACGTCATCGACAAGTTATTCAACTAAGAAGAATGATTTAAATAATATAAATAACTTGTGTAGGTGAGTGCAGTAGAAGAAAAAAAATCACATTCAGCTAAGTTTACAAATCTGAGACAGTACCACTTAAATTAATTATAAAACGACATACTTTAAAGTTGATTCAATAAAATCTAGATTGAAATATATACACAACTATAGGACACGTTATGTAAGGCAGAAAGAAATTTAACGAAACAGTTGTCTTACTAATGTGTGGGTGATTTTAATTGTTGGAATCATGTGCGAGTTGTCTTGCTATGTTTGATAGTATTGCACTTGAAGGTGCTTAGTATTGCAGAGTTCCTGATATTAAAGGTAAATTATTCCAAGCTCTTGCAACAGAAACAGTGAAGGTATTACCATACACCTGAGTTTTGTAACAGGAATAGTTAAAATAACCGTTGATTTGGCACGAGTGTTAAAGTTGTGGCCATTAACCAATATTTTTAGACGAGTACGTAAGTCATCTGGTGTTGTTATAGAAGATGAGACAATTTTGTACGCGAGTATAAAACTGTGTAAATGACGTCGCCGTCTAGTTGCAGCCAATATAATTGATCGTAAAATGGTGACACGTGATCACGTGGCTTCATGTTAAATAAAAATCGTGTGCAAGAACTTTGTTTGCGTTGTAGTTTAGTTCCTAAGTCTTGTTTCAACACCTAATTTTCATGAAAACAGTTCTCAATGTCTTACTCGAAAGCAAAGCCTAGTGCTGTAGAAATAGACGTCCTCTATTAAAATATCTACTCGGCATAAAAACTCATCGAATTATGATGACTAGTTCAGATTTCCTCGAGATTGAGTATTCCAGTAGTTTGCTTGACGTATTACCACTCCATACCTCTAAATAGGATCCAGTAAATTTCGCGTTATTTTCTGGCAACAGGCTAGACTGCAAGCTGTTGTACGATATTTCGACGCCTCTCATTGGCCTTACACTTCATGTCTGCAACTTCTGGCAAATACTCAGGCCTCGGTAGCGTAGTTGGTAAGGCGATGATCTACGAGACGTCTCGTATCCTGGATCGGCCATGGACGTTTTGTTGTCTGTTGAACGTCACATCACCTTCTGGAAAATAATTTAAATTTCACGCCAGTCTGACCAATATTTTTGTAAAGCGTCTCCTACCTAAGTGTGCGTAGTAGATAAACAAACACTGAAAATGTCAATTGATTTCTACGCTTATTTTGAAGCCAATATGGGTAAAATACTCAATGTCAATCCTATGAGTAAGTATTTATCTATAATTACTACTTCGTTACGCGTGATCTCTTGCGCCTCAGTTAAATGCACGAGGTTTCGGCGTCAGAGATTGTGCCTCAGAAGTTCGTAACACTGGAAACAGTTCTGTTTAAAACGTTGGCTAAAACTATTGTCTGGGATTGTTATCGTTAACTTTTGCAATTTGGCTCCAAGAAACCTACAGTTATGGAATAATGCGTTTAGCGTTGAATTATGTACCACGCCCGGTTAAGGGGACCGTCTGTGTGAACCTGTTGTGCGTATTCGAGGCCCAGAAGGTCGGGAGCGGTAATGTCGAGACAGCATGTGCTTCACACTTTAAAGTAGCCTCTAGGCGCGAGTCACTGCGCGGTCTTCTCCCAGGCAACTATCTTCTATGAGACGTCTTGTGGTCACCCTGTTATCTCTTGCAGTATTATGAAAGATGAGGTTGTATTGTAAATGCCTATACAGTTTAAATTATTCTGTACCAAGATATGAATACCTAAATGAGACCGCAAAAACCTCCCTATTTAATCATTTTCTGCCGCTTTAAATATACTTTATGGCCATGATCTTTCATTTGTTTCAAACAATTGCAAATAACTCAAATATTTTTTAACTAAATTATTTGAAAAAATTTGTTACTGTGTACAGTCATACGATACACAATTTTGCCAGCGCGTTTTTTTAAATAATGTATCGTTTGCTAGAAAAAAATATTTTACTTCATTTTGGCTTATTTTCACAACAAAATATGTGATATTTCAGGGACAAAAATCTAAAAATTTATTTGGTGTATTGCAGCAGAAAAATTAATTTACAAACGTTGATGTAAAAGTAATGAAACTGCCCGAATGAATGTTTGATATATGTAATAATTTGCGTTAGTTAAAATATTTTCGAAACCACTGCTAAACCAAAATATGACTTAAACAAGCCATTACGCGAAAACTATGTCAGATAAAAAGTTTTCATAAGAGCCAAATTTAGTCACATTTTATGTCTAAAATAAGAAAAAAAAATGTCTGGTGCAAATAAAAAATAAAATTATGGTGATGAAAATTGCGGTAGACCGCGCCTTTTATGAGTATTGGCGAACTTGAAATATGTGAACACACGTGTAAAGTTCTTTGGCTGCTGTTACTAAACATACGTCACTCCTGTGCGATGAGTAGAGATCTGAAAAATTCGTGTTTTCATTTAGGTGCAGGCTAGAGTTCCAGCAACTATAGGTCAGCATCTCGTTCACAATTGGCCGTTGACTTACTCGACACTTCCTGAAAGCAGCTGAGCCAATAATAAAACTGTAACGGAATACAGGCCCATTTCACAGTGTCAGCGAGCAGCTAATAAACACCTGCTGTCTGCACAATTTCACAAATATTCATGGAGGCTAGCCTACAGCTTAGAAAACCCGCGAAATTTTCCGGCCTTTAGTTACTCTCCATACCACGTAACACGTGATTATCTCCTTGTTTAAGTAGACGTCCGTGATTCGTCTCGATTAGGCCACTGCAAGCCCTGTCGGTTAAACTTAAACCCAGTTTCCTGCTAGGGCGAAGCCACTAGCGTGGGTGGGGGGGGGGGAGGAGGGGGAGAAGATTCAAAATATATTCCCCCTTCCCTAGAAAGCCACCAAATATATCTGACGAAATTCTCATACTTTTATAACTGCATTAACGCAAAGCAAACAAAATCGATGGTTATTCAGATTCTGCCTGATTGCATTTACGGGCTGTGTAGTACATTGCATCAAAATATCACCATACACTCCCCCCACCCACCCAGAAAAAACTCTACCTACGTCCTTGATTGCTAGACTTCCGAGAAAATATTTTGCATCTGCTCGTTTCAAAGCATACGTGGACATATTGTGCAGCTCTGCTGCTTCATGGTCAAAGATTCGATGTCTTTACCTCTTACAGCCTCGGGGTTCTGCCCCGCCAATCGCAGACGTGTGGTTTCTCAGCAACCTTGTCGTGATTGGCACAGTCAAGTAAGCGATTTCTTTGCACAAACACACGTTGCCAATAACCATGAAGCACAGCTGTGGATGTGCACGTAAGGCAATGAAACAAACTGGTACACAATTATTATTATTATTATTTCCCCGAAAATAAGGGTTCCTTACAAATATGTTTTCTTACATTTAAAATAAATTATACGACATAATATGCGACTAAGCCATAGCTCTGTAAACCTACAAATTATTTAAGTTCATGTACAAGCCAAGCAGTTTTTGTATATTTACGGACATCGTTTTATATATTCGTAAACTCTTTCTTGTGCGTTTTGAAATTGTTGTTTGCAGTGTCACGGCAAAGTTTCTCGGCACCCACTTCGTAAACAATTTTTGTAATAGTCTAGTTCAAAAACTTTTGTAACCCTGTCTCACATCGGAATATATATCCATTTAATTGGCTCCTTAGGTTTCATCACATAAGTTTTAGGAATATTTTTAAGATTTGTAGCTTTATTCTTGTGGTAATGTACATAACGCATAAATGTTTATTAATTTAACAGCTATTTCTTTTAAAAATATTAACTATTTTATGATGTCACTATACAAAAGAATTTCTCTTTTTTTCCATGTGTGTAATATTTTCCAACCAAGAATTTTTGTTTTATGTAATCATTCACTGCGTGTGTAAAACACGTGAGAAAGAATTTATATGCTAATCACGAAAAAAATGTCAGTTATTTCGAAATCTTGAGAATTTGTACCTTCAAGCTAAGATAGCCTATAGGTATCTCTTACACCACTTGTTAACTTAAATGTAGCAACACAGATGTGAAACATAACGATTAATATGTTAACTGCACTGAAACTCAGACCACAAGAAAACTTTTAATTATTTAAAATATTATTATTAGCATTATCAAGTAAGTGATCAGTTAAAATCCTAACTTGATCTTGGATTTCCATCATAAATTGAACTTGTGATACGATATTAACAAGCATTCGAGCGAAGCCTAATAAAACCCTTCACAATGCAACGAACATTAAACCTGTGAACATCAGCTGAAGGTACTTGGAAGTGTAAAATTGCCGGCGAAACATGAGCGCCCATACAACGTGCAGTTGAGTGGGCGGAGTGTTTTGAAATGCAACAAGTGTCTAGCAACAGGCAACTTGTTGCTTGGAGTTATCTGGGAGGGCTGTGTAGAAGGGAAGAAGGGATGAGGGACGTTCCCTAGGGAGAGCAGTTGAGCGTGAAATGCCTCTCAGGGGTTGTTTACACAGCAGCTGCCACTTGATGGCATCTAGCTGGAGTGGGGGAGGGGGGAGGTTGACTGTCCCAGCACCCTAGCTAACAAGAGCCGCTTACGAAAACCACTCTCGATCAACTCGATACAGTACGCATTACACTAAAATACGACAAGAACCACATGCGATGAAAGTCTACAGGCCCTCAAGATATCTAAACATTCAACTCGATCTCGTCGCAGGATCCACTGAGCTCTACCTGCTCGGGAGCACGGCAGGATAGATAGCTGCCAGCAAACGGAAAACAGGACAGCGCGCGTGAAATGTAAACACACACAGACTCTCGCATGTGCACATAAAACAAAATATGTTGTAAGGCGTTTTGAGTGCATTTTCACAAAACGTACGATGCCTGAATGTAGTATATTTGTTGGACGAGAAGTCTGGAGGAGCTTATTAAATTAAAATGTCGCCAGAGAACGTAATAAGGGTGTGGAATAAACTATATAATTATTAACTACTAGGCCTTCTGAACATGTAAATTTTTAACATTTTAAATTTAATTGCATATAGTAAACTCTCGATTAATGTCAAAAGCAGCTTTTATGTGTTTAAAAACTTTTTTTTTTTTGCTGTATATTGCTATGTAAATTTTTGGGGGTTAGATCTAGCAATTTTGTGCAGTGTGCATTACTAGCCCACAACTGTAATGCTATGTATGTATATTGCGCCACTACAAAACGATGTTCTACATTGGTATAATCTTATATAATAACACGGATCTGCCAGATCGGCGACTGAAATACAGTGCTTCTGCCGGTTTTATTTTGTTTAATTAAGGCCACCAACATAATACTCTTAGAATTTATGTACGCTCGTAAAAAAACTGTTGAACATACAACAACTGAGTAGATCCGGTTACGTGACCAATATTACCGAGTGAATTATACCTACTACATTTTGTAAATGTATAATGTTCACTCGCGCAGCGCGGTGTCTGCATCTAGGGCCCCTGGGGATTCGCAGTCCTAGATCCTCGCGCACACCGCCTTTGTCCTTTACGGCCTTTACAAAATTGATAACTATAGCATTTGCCTTTAACATTTGACTTCACGATAGCTTTGAAAACATGTTTTCTTGTGGAGTCGTACACAATGACGTCGCCAAAGCTAAAGTCAATCAGCCTTGACTTGACGTTTCCGATGAATTGAAAACTTAAAATAAAAGTCAATATGGGCGTTCGCAAGGAACCAGCTGATTACGTATGTTATAACGAGAAATGTTTATTTCTGAGCGTCGTTTTGCTCTCCAGTCTTGGGATTTCGTGAAAAACTAACAGATGTGTCTTAAATGTACTCTAAAAACCTGGTAAATAGCGTTGGATTAGTATTCGCAAATGAATATAGATGCCATGCTACTGTTTTCAAAATTATTATAATATCTATAGACCATTTCGCGATAAGGGGTGGCGGCGGCCGAGTGGATTGTTTGCTTTAAGGCGTAAAATTACGAGAGTAACTGGGTTCGATTCCCAGGTATAGCTGGATGTAAATTTGTGTATGCCTGAAATGATCACAAACAACCGTCTCACTGCAAATGCCCCAGGCGAATTACTCGCATAAACTGTCTTATAAAGGATTCGGGATGGGTGGTCATGTTTCGCGCAATATTGTGCCTCCTACATTGAGGATCTGGGCTCGATTCCCGGCGGAGTCGGATTTTCGCGTGTGGGAATCGTACCGGACTGGACGGCAGGCTTTCTAAGGGGTTTTCCGAGTCCTCCACCCATATAATATTAATAATAATAAAATAGTGTTTATTATGCACAGTTGAGGCATATTTGTCATCTCTTACACTGGACCCATACAAAAGTTGTGTACACATATTATTAGATTCACATGTTACTTATTTTAGAAACAAAATGTAAACAACAATAGTAATAAACTATACTACCTATACTAACAATAATAGCCTTCATGTTTACAAGAGACAGTCACGCTGAACAGGCACTGGAAAACTTCATAGTTTTAATTTTTAAATCATACTAAGACGGATACACTTAAGGCGTCCACCTGCCTGCCTTGTAACCAGCGTTGCAGCGTGCTAGCAGAACACTTTTATGTAAGAAACTACTAAACGTGTTTCTAATGTGTGGATTTACGGAAAAGAACAAACACTTCAAACGACCTCGGAATAGTAGTTTTAAAACATCACGTTAATTATAAAGACCATTTCAGAGCACCTCAAAATGACTAAAAACGGCTTTTTCAATCTATTATATTCAAACAACTACTGAAGGGATTCTTGTGAAACTATGAATAGAGAGGTGTATTGGACCGTACTTAAAACTTTCCACCAATAAAAAGGTGGGGTCACCACTGAAAGTGTCAGTCAGACGAGTGTTCTACGATACCACTGCACGTTGTTTCAGTGTGATGCGGTAGAGGCGATACCGCACCAGATGAGCCGGTCAACATCGCCCTTGGCGCCGTGCCTCACTCACACTAACACACGGCCACCGGGCGGGCACCTTAACACTAAGTTCAGTCATACGTACATGCATACAAGCATTCATTCAAGATGTCAACTCTGGATATCGTGGTCGCGCAGTAGCAAGCACTGCAACAACTTGCTCTCGTATTGGTTGATGGAGACATTGATACTTTTATTTACTAAATTATACTCCTCACCACGAATGTTCTGTCTCAGCTCACTTCAGAATCTGGCAGCCGGGACACTAGAAGAGTAAGAAAAATATTTTTTATGGGACTGTATTAATAATTTATGATTATATCTTGAACGAGTCTTTACATCATGTGAGAGGCAAAGGAAATTAAGGTGAGTTGTCGTGCTTGCTTAAAATCCTCAGTGACGTTTTAATAATGCAGTACAAGTACAATGCTGACTTATAAAACCGGACTGAAAGGGATCAAGTAACATGTATTTATTTATGAGATAGGATATTTGCCCATGCACAATGTATTCAAGAACTTTGGATAAACACGGCTGAATACTTATAGGCCTGTATTCCGAGATACTGTTGGTGGTTGCGTTTATTTAAGAGGAATCACAATAGCCTTTTTCCAGCAGATAGGAGAGGTACACAAATTTAACGAGGCGTTAACTATACGAGTGAGAGCGGGTAAAATAATTGTAGAGATCATATGCATAAGTTTAATACTAATACCATCTTAACATTCTGCACCAGATTTTATGCGTTTAAAAGCTCCGTATACTTCAATCGCAGATGCAGGTCGAAAGAATATTTTATTGTCTATGTCAACATTATCATTGACATAAATATTAATTAAATTTATTAGATTAGTTTTATTTTCGTATTATACTCGCACTGTTGCTCAGAAAAATTACAGTTAAGGTCTCGCTCTTTAGTTTAGCAGTTGTTTCGAAAATATTTTTTTTAAACGCAAATTAATGCATAAATCGAAAATTAATTCTGGCAGTTTTAACATTTTTATGTCATCGTTTGAATTTTAATTTTCCTGTTGCAATACACCAAACAGATTTTTAGATTTTTGCCCCTGAAATAGCACATATTTTGTTGTCAAAATAAGCCAAAATTAAGCAAAATTATTTTTGCTAGCAAAAGTTATATTATTTTAAAAAACCGCTCCAGCAAAACTGTGTATCGTATGACTGTACACAGTCTCAAATTTTTTAAATGCATTTGGTTAAAAAAATATTTGTTATTTGTAACTGTTTGAAATGAATGAAAGATCATGGCCTTAAGTGAAATTGGTCTTGGTTCCAGTAAACTTACATGGAAAAAATAGTTTGTGAATGCTACAAAATATTTTGTGTGTATTCGCCCTGAAGTATTTACATTATGGTCACCACAAAAACATTTTACTGTCACCACCTACAGATTGTGGCCACCACGAAATTATTTTGTGGTTATTACAAAATAATTTTGCAGGGAAACATCTTTAAAAAAAAATTTTCTTTCCGTGTAGACGGCATAGCCCCCACAGCACGCAAATGTTTCCATATATAGTACCTGACGATTGCTTCCTGTCCAAATTAGTGTAGTATTTTATTTTGGAATTTCTATAAGCTGTGTGCACCTGTTTATGATATACTTATATTTTTATGTAACTCGTCATAGAGGTGAGGTTTAGATTTTTTGGCAGTTTTATACTCTCTGAAAGCAGAGTCTCGCTGTGCCATGAGAGATGAAACATTCTGAATCAACCACGGAGCAGCGGAACGTGTGACACATTTAGTAGCTACACAGACATATTCATTGTACAAGCCAAGAACAAGCTGGTTAAATAAATCGACTTTTTAAAAATTGTTTCAACAGCTGTTATATACTGCCATGGTAACTCTGCAAGCAGCGGATAGTAACTTATCAGGGTCTAGATTCTTAATGTCTCTACCGTGAATAAATTCAGGTACAAAGTTTGACAAACGTAATAAGTAAGATAAGTACAATAAATCACGGAGAGGCAGGCCTGGAGCTTCTAAGTGGCCGTAATTGACGACTATAACTTTATAATAGACATTTGCAATATCAAGTCAGGCACTGGTATTACAAACGTGGAGTGCTGCATTGAGAGGCAAAATACTCAAGTTAAGTGCATTAAGGGGTCGTCTTAGACAATTTTATTGTATTTTCAGTTTTTGAGTCAAAACGTTTATTATAATTGTATTATCAAAACTTTCTCTTCGACAAAGCGTAGGATATATTCATGGTATACTGCTTGACATAAATAATAATGGCATTTTTTATAATATGTTATGCAGAATCATTGCGAGAGAATTATTGAAAGTTAACCTACAATTTTCTTTCAATGATTATGCTTGACGTATTAATGAATGATTTCATTATTATTTATGGCAAGCAGTTTACCAAGAATATATTCTATGCTTTGTCGAAGAGAATATTTTGATAATAAAAGTTGAATAAATTTTATGGCTCAAAAACTCCCCCTTAAACACATCCCGCAAGTAAGTAGACTGACCATTTTCTTTAAGTATATCTGTTTTAAAATCAGTCGTAATCAAAACTTGATATAGCATGTGATGTGCAGTGCAAGTTTAGCTTCAACATGACCTAGACAGCAGACATTTGGTGGTTTGTACACAACACACACAATACGTTCTTGTTATTTAGCTCCCCGTCTAACAATAAGTATTCAGGCGGTGCCTGATGTTCTTCAGGAGACGAGGATAAAACACAAGTCTTCATACCATCACGGACAAAAATGCCAACACCACCAACCACTTATCATAGTCACGCCATCATTTTAGAATAATGCATAACCAGGCAGCTTATGGAGCTCACCAGATAATATCGGATAGAGACAGGTTTCAGACTCTAGTATAGCGTGGCAACCAGCTTTAAGGGAAATTTCACAAAACCATCCCAGTGAGTAAGCAAGCAGCTACTGCGCGTTGACATGGGCAACACTCGAAGCACGTGGCGCATGTTGAGAAAGTTTGTTACTGAGGTCGTGGGTGGTTGGCAGTAGGGGCTGGGACAACAGACAGAGGAGCGGGGATGTGTCCAAGCAGCTGGCACTAAAACACTGAACGGCTCCAGGAGCGAGGATGCAGGACACAAGAAACTAGACATTAGAGCTACTATGGCTATATTGTCTGATTCACTGTCAGCACCGAGACAATTGGCTAGTAAAGCTCGCTTGAGGAACACCAGACTGTCAGTAGAGTCTCTCAGTAGAAGCAAGGGAACACTCTTCACTAGTATTTCCAGTAGCTGACAAAGTTTATGCATTATGTGAGCTATTTAGATATCTTTGATGTCATGTGTAATGTTTATGTTTACGATGTTATGTTAACCGTAAAACATTTATGCAAGTTGTAAGGTTAATAAACTGCGAATATGTTTTGCAAGTGCCTGTACCAATGAAAGTTGTAAACATTGTGAAATAAATAACCTCTGTTTTCTTTGCTTGAACAGGACATTACTTTTAATATCATTTCTTTCTAAGCTGACTTGTTTCGTTCCACATTATGTTTTATTTAAGAGAGAATCTGTTGGGATTATCTTATTTTGTAATATGGGAGTACCGAGCTTTTAGTTCAAAGTGTATCGTGAGACGTTTAGAGCTCAATTATTTAAATAATTAACGTACTACGATTTTATTTGCAACTCACTAGGACTGCAGACTATGTAGAGACATCGCAGTGTGTACATACAACTGAGACACTTTCCTATTCCGATTTAAAACTTAATGTTATAATTAAAGACCGTGATTTTTGTCTAAAATAATTTTGCTATAGTATGTTTCATTGCATTACGTACACACCTGCAGCTCTGCTTCACGGCCAGTGATTGGATGTTTTTAAATTCTTAGCGTCTCGGGATTCTAACCGAAAATCACAGACATGTGCCGTCGCAGTAACTTAGCACATATGCACTCTGCTAATAACCACGAAGCACAGCTGCAGATGTGTACGTAAGGCATTGTAACAATTGGTTGCAAATTTCTTTTAACAAAAAAATTACTGTCTTTAGTGACAGTCGATGTGCTGTAGTAAACTTGGTGAGTTCGTGGAGCGGAACCTGGCGAGGGTTGTGTGGGGAGAAAGTTGTGTGGGGAGAAGGTTGTGTGGGGAGAAAGTTGTGTGGGGAGAAAGTTGTGGGGCAGGTGGTATTGCGGGCGACGGTACTTGTTGTACAGGTTGTGGCGCGTTGTGTGAAGGGTCTAGTAGCAGTGAGGGTGGCTGGCAGAAGGGAAGGCATCTACCAGACAGCAGAGCGCAGGGGAGATCAAGCCAGCTTCTTGTGGTAAGTCCTGTAACTATCGCCAGTATTACGTAACACTTGTGCCACTTGTCTTCGCTCATTAGCTGATATAGCGTCATCCATGTTCCATCTACATTTCGCTCTTAAACAATAACTAGGGACCAGAAGAACTCACGGAAGTATTTAGAACCGCTTTCTTTCGGTGTCTTGCGTGCGAATCTTCAGCTCTGTTTTATATTTATTACTAATGATAAGAATATTTCGTGAGTTAAATTACCTGCATGTTAGAACCCATTGCTCTAAACATACTCAAGCCCCGTACATTTGTTCATTAGCTGCTACACATTGGAACAACAGAAAATGAACGAACGTACGGGGCCAGCTCTAGGTTTTTTTTGGGGGGGGGGAAGCGATGAGAGAATCAAAGAAGTGGTGTCCGGCGTTTCTCCCCCGGCAATAATTAAGGTGAAAACTGGTGCTATTTAAGGCGTTTCCTAAACATAACATACCTCTTTAAAATATGTAACATGTAAAGGATAAACTATACACAAAAGTTAATTTGGACGGGGCCTATCCTCCTACCAGGGATCCACCCTGAGCGAGCCGTACACTGAACTCGTGAAATTTCCTTGCCCTAGTTATTAGCTGTGTATTAGTGCAAGACGTCGCTCAACTGTCTGTGCCAATCAGAACACGATTACTGCCACACCGCGGGTCTGAGATCTGCGCGTTGTACCACCACATGGCGAGACATACAACGTTCAATCACTGACCACGAAGCTGGCGTAAGACAATGAAACAACCTGGTGCAAACATGTTTCGCGATAACTAACTGTCCCTAACAACAACTTGTCAACATTCACTGCGAAACACCACCACAGTTAGTGTACCTTGTTCTCGTGATTTCTAGCTGATAGGAAATTGTATATAATTTTATTTCTGTACTACTTTCTGACAACTCCTATCACATATGTCGTGTGTATTTGGAGGCTTTAAAATGAATAAATAAATAAAGAATGGATTAAAATAACTATAAACGATAATTATCTCGATGTCCTCGAAAAATATTGTCTTATACATAATATCAACACCTAATAATGCTTTCATTGTTGACTCGCGCGTTTTTCTTGCAACTAAATTTTTATTTGACAAGGAGAGTCCATAAATAAGGACATTACTTACACTCGAAGTCAATGCAGTCTAGGACATTTCGAAAAGTACCGTAAACCTAGCGGGTTAACTTTGACAACTCAAAATTTTGGTTTTTATGTTATTTAATGACGAAAGTTTCAAGCATTAGCTATAAGGATAAAAGGAATTATTTAAAATACTCGGCGTAGATTATCTGTTTATTAACCAGAAAACCCAAAAACTAATATGTTAAATTGTCAAAGTAACCCCGAAAATGGTCAAAGTAACCTCGGTTTACGGTAAGTCTTCACTGTATTACCGAAATAAAACATTTTGCCCCTTTACTAATAAAGTTTAAAATAGTTTAATACAGTTAAATTTGTTACCTTAAAAATAGTTGAGTATGATCATAGAGAGGATTAATTTTTAAATCTCAGTGTTTTGCAGCAACGAAACTTGTAGGCCTAACGATCATACCAAAAGAGAATTCCCCCAAACCACTGTGACTAAAATCTAACCGTTTCAAAGAATTTGTAAAAAAAGTACACGTCAACCTGTTGAAATATAGATATTCTTTTGGGACACAACGCTATCTCGTTACAGTTGTAATCAAATATGGCAGCCGAGTACAGCCAGCAAGTAGGCGTCGATATTGATTTGTCGAGAGTCGAATAGTTTGTGGGTCTGTTCGCTGAGAGAGACAATGATTACAGGCATATGTTGCCCCAATTTACTGTTTATTTGGAAAAAAATCAACAGCACTACATCAGAATTGAAGTAGTCCACCATTTTGAGCGTATAGTTTGCGTGGAAGACGCCAGATGTCAGCAACAGCCAGGGGCTGAAAAGGTTCCATAGACAATGTAGTACCAGATTCACCCCTAGATGGCATCTGTTGTAACTTTGTCACTGAGATGTAAACAAACCCGGGCTGTGAGCACAAGTGCGTCTCCACTGTTCATATTTGAACTGATAACAAGTGTTCATCTGACTGTATGCACCTATACCACTGCTTTAAAATACAATCACTGGCATTTTATCCATTAACTGTCACTATGGTCAAGCCACTGGTTGAACAAAATATTAGAGTTATATGGCATAAATTAATTGAAATGTTGGTAGTCTATTATTTTGCAATGCAGAACTGACTTTGTTAAATGCTCGAGTCATAGAGAGCGAACAAAATATAATTTAGGACGAGTTGTTGGGGTTTTAAACTAGATGTGTTTCATCAGTGACATATCAGTGGTCTTAAAATCGGCATTTTGCATTGTTCAACCCAGGAAAGGTCAATTGAAAAAGAAATTAAGGGACCAGTGTGAAATGAAACAGTATTTATCGATAACTAGCGATTCACACATGAAGCCAATGTTCCTAAATCTTGTAGAAAATATAGTTTTCATTTCTGCCTTGAAAAGTTGTTTCTAATGCATTATCAAAACCACTTTCTAAATATATGTGTTACATTTTATGTTTACAGTTAGTAATCTATAAAAACCGACTAGCTACAGGTGTTTTCGATCCTACGATGCACAAAATAAATTATACAATAAAAGTATGACTGTCATTCATATACATTTTTATAACACTGGAATTTGTCAACTAACATGACAACAAAACAATACAATGTGTAATCGAGTGTCGGAGTTGTACCAACCATGTGTTTGCACTGAATTGCTGCATTATGTTAGTTTATTATAGTATTTGTTGTGGCTACAATCCTGATATTGTTAAAGTTATGTTGAAGAAACATTCTTGTTGTGTAGACGGGACTCAGAGTTTACTACGGTGGCTCTATTCAGAGAAACAGCAATAAACTCTGAGTATCACAACTAATAGTTTGGTTTACGTTAATAGCCATAGCAGTGGCGGATTTAAGCCTTTTTCTTAGGGGAGGGGCGGGGAGTATGCCTAAATAAGTACACTGAGAGAAATAGTTGAATGAGTCAGCCAAATATTTATTTATATATGTGCAACCAACGATGTAGTATTGTTTTAAACAAATATTTTGTTGACAACCATATTTTGTTAGATCAACAAAGCAGTCTTGTTATTTCATAATATCATTTAGTTTAAATAACTATACCAGATGTTGAAACAATAGTTCAACATTGTTGATTTAACAAAATCTGGCGTTCAACTTAATATTTGTTTGAATCAACACTACATCGTTGGTTGCACATATAGAAACAAATATTTGGTTAACTCAACAAATCCTTTTTCTCAGTGTATATATACCCACCCCACAAACCTAAAGCGGAAGAACAGAAATGTAAATAATTTATCTTTGTGTAAACAGCAGGTGCAAGTGTCTGGACCTTCTCGCCTCCCCCCCCCCCCCACACCCAACCCACACTCATGTAACCGCCCTAGCTGCTGGACGAGAGGGGAGGAAAGCTAGCCTATTGTGTATGAAATACAATTGTTTAATAGTTACAATAATTAGAATGTGAGGAATTTTAGGAATTAATTAAAATAAATGTAGGGTATTTGTCGAAGTGCGCAGCTGAATTAAATTATGTAATAAATGCGGCAATGGCAGGATGTTAAAAGTGTCCTTGAGGGGCGGGGCCATCTATCGGAAGCTGTCTCCTAATTGGTCCAACTGAACCAACGCCTGCAGGGCAAGCGACAGGGAGGTTGGCGCCAGACAATAGCATGGCTAGGTCGTTGACATATTTTGGGACAGATGTTTACCAGCCGAGGAAGACGACATTGAGACGCAGATAACGCCGGACCGGGGTGCCCCAGGGAGTCAGTTCAGGCGCCGGACACGTTTACAGAGATGATGTTAAATCAAGAGATCGACGGACCAGGTGATACCGTCGGGCGTTTTCAATTTATGCGTCGGGACGCCTACGAGTTGTGGTATTCGGACCGGATATTTAGAAGTAGGCCTATTGTAAAGCGTCACAAAATAGGGCGGCAAACCGCTAACAACGCCATTGTAACCCTCGACGTATTTTAGCTACATATTGCTGAGACTAGCGGGCATATATTCATAAGTGCAAAACCGACAAACCTTGCATAGTAACGATAATGCCACGGGAGGACAGTGAGAGCCTGCTATCTGGTTTAAACTGAACTTGCCGACTTCTTGTTACTCAACACACTTTACACCACAGAACTTTACGTCGCCGCAAATTAAGTACAATTTTAAGATTTTGCATAGACGAATGTTTTTTCTAGTGTTAGCTCGAAAAACGTACTCTAATTTTAATGAATGACAACTAAGTTGCACAAAAAATTTTGAATCTAGAAACTAGACGTGTTTATTACATACTACAGATACACTACATTCTGTGATGCAATTCTTAAAAACCACACTGCAAATCATAACCTACCAGACTTCACAAAAGATAGGCGCGACCTGGCAAATTTTGCAATAAATTTTGTTCTGCTGGTCCACGACTTTTTTTTTTTTTTTCGGGGATCTTCCGGTTACCCTACTCCTTCATTCCGGCGTTGCAGCATACTGATATCATGTCACTCATCACAAGCACAAAATACCTAGTTGTTAAGTACTGGTCAAAATCTCTTCACTCATTCAATAGCATCTAGTCACGAGAACATACACCCACGAAAACCAACAGACTTGTCGAAACTAAATCGTTCATACTGAAATTAGATATCACGTGCCAATGGCTATTCGCTCAAATTTATCGACACAAGAATAAAGATAACGTGTTTTAAGACATTCCTGAAAGTCTAGTAAAAAACCTTTACTTCAGATTTTTTAAATAAAAAAAATTTTTGTTTTGCAATTTTATAGCTGTAAGTATACAACCAGCGACACTAATTAAAGTTCAGTGTTAATTATTTAGTTACTGTCATTCATGAAGGTTTCGCTGGGATATGTTCCCGTAACGTCGACATTTTGGTTTTGACATGTAGTTATGGGAAAACTATCCACGCTAAAATATTGTTCTTGAAATGATAATACAGTCACTAGTAACAGAATACTATAATACTAACTAATAAATTACCGCTATTTGGCACAAATTTAATTTTAGAATTTTTGACGCTAGAACGATCTTAAACTGCTTTCACGGTATAAAGAACCTAATAAAATCGAAACTGTGTCATTGTATCAGCATCGCCATATCCTGTTGCTTCACGTTTCTGCAGTTTACTAAAAATATGTCAACATGTTACTTTCGCCATCATACTAGTTAGTATTCGACATTTAAACATAACGTAAAACACTTCACAACCAATATATTTTAAACCATCACTCATTCACTGCACACTAGTGACTGACAGCGTGTAAAGACACTCCGCCCCCCCCCCCAACCCATTTCTGCTCACGTCTATGGGCTGTCATTTGTGACGGGGCCGTACTCTGACCTGTCTCTCTTCGACCTGACCGCTCGCCCTCCTACTAGGAACGCGTCGAAAGGAACGTTAGACAAAATGAAAAAAAAAAAAAAAAAAAAAAAAAAAATATATATATATATATATATATATATCTTCACAGCACAGAGCGCTTTTCTAGCAAGAACAAGCCTTGCTTACGTAAAACGGAGCTTGAGAGAGGTGGAAATGTTGTTTAACAATATTGAATTTTGCAGTTAT